>JBAMHZ010198196.1:0-14472 GCA_037177395.1 Alpinia galanga | reverse complement strand
TTCTTTCTCCACTACTATCTTGAGAGCTATAATTTTATTCTCTTTCTAATTACTTCTACAATTTCATCCTTTAATGAACTATCTACAACAATACCTACTTCATTTCTCGTTTTACTCTTTCTTGTGTATCATAATTTAAAACATGAATTCTCTATCATTTTTTGCCTTCTCGCCTATTCATTTTGTCTCTTGTACGCAAAAAATACTAATTCTTCTTTTAATCATCGTATTGACTACCTCCATTGCTTTACCTGTAAGGGTTCCCATATTCCATGTTCTAAATCTTAAACTATTAGTTTTTCTATAATATTTATTATTACCTAGCCTATGGTATGAGAACTCTTGTATATTTAACACTACACCTAAGTTCTCATGGAGATATAGCGGTTCTTACCGAGATATTATAATCGGACTCTGCAACACGAACTCTTGCATACTTATCACTACATCCAAGTTTTGGAGATGTAGCTGCCCTTGCTAAGGCGTTACAGTCGAACCCTGTAATATGTTTCTTCTAGAGGACAACCTAGCATCAGCACAATAGTTTAACGGATCCATTCATTGAACATTTACTTTAGTTTAACGTTGACTGACAACCTAATACAACTCTCCTCCTTTATCCGGACTTAAGACCGGCCATGACAAGCTTAGCTTATCATGGCGGAGTTAATTATAAATTTCTAAGGATAAAAAAAATTGAAAATGAGAAAAAATTCACTTGATTAAATACTCTATTATGATTTCCATCTTAAATGCTCAGTTTAAATGACACCACCTCACTAAAGCATGAGTGCATGAGATTGATAATTTCATAAATGAAAACCTCATACATTGGATTAAGTATCTACTATGAAGATCGTGTGGAGTGTGTTGTTTGAGGGTTTAGGTGGAGGGTATTGATGAAAAAACTTAGGGGCATTTTGGTAACTTTAAGACAAAAAGACCAAAATTGCTTTGCCAATTTAAATGTTTTTGACCAAGTGTAGGGAAATTTGATCATCCAACAGCAATTTAAAAAGTTAAGGGAGATACAGATGGACCAGGCATGACTGCTTAACTTTAAGACCAAAGACCTAAATGTTCCTGCTAATTTAAATGTTTTGACAATCATAAGAGTAAATTGATCGTTTGGAAACAATTTCAAAAGGGTAGGGGAATTTTGATGGGTGGGGCACTAGACTGTCTCATCCTACCACAAGCTTATGCATGGCCAAACATGAGACTATGCAATGTCATGTTGCGCTCTGTCTGATGCCATGGAGGCAGCACCCAATCCAACCTTATTTATAGTTCAAGCTTATCATGAACTGTTTAGGGTTAGGCCATTTCAAGCGTGACCCATTCCATGTTGGGTTAACCAAACCATGACTACTACACCAGAAGGTTGTTCAAGTTAGTTCTTGACATTTTGCAACTACTAATTAGTGATGTCAAGGTCTTAAATCTCAATTTGCTGCATCTCAAACCTAGTTCAGAATGATGCTTTGTATAAGCACTAACCTATATTGATTTGTTCTAGGCTCTAGATTTACACAAGGAAAGCATTAGGGGTATTGAAAAGGGTTATAGATGCATTTGAGGCATAATTTGCTGCAGGATTTTGGTTGTTTACTAGCATCAAAACTTTGAGGATTTGCATATCCGGTTTCATTTATTTTCTGTATCTTAAGTATCTTATTAGCTGATATCTTTAAATTTCAATATATGTTTTTAAAAAATTATTTCCACTCATGGGCATATATGAGTTTATATGTTCTATATTCATTTACAATGATATCTATGTGGTAACTAGCTATACTATTTGGATTCAGGTGCATGAGTATGGATCCAAGTGTCTGACAACTATTTCTAGGATTTTTAATACATGATCGATAGAATTATTAAGTATACCTATGTTAGGTATCCAACATAGGTATGAAGAGACTAGATGCAAGGATCAAACTTTTGAGTTGTACTAGAATTTTAGATTTTGACTAGAACGATACTATTTTAGCATTATGTTGGTGTTTCAACATATGATGCTGGTGGAGAATTGGAGGAGAAAGAAGATGAAAAATAATAAAAGTACAATGACATTATAATGCATGAACACAAGGTACAATCCATTCATCATTGACATTTTGTAATGTGTCAAGGGGTGTTGAATGTCAATATGACATGATACACAATACCATAGAATAGATTATTGTGTTGAATGATATGGAGTTTTTAGTAATTTATCAGAATGATACATTTTAATCATGTCGCCTGACACAGTACGAGATTTAAACTATGGGTAGATGAAAGCTAAGTGGTGTCATGCCACACGCATTCTATAACTCCCTTGTCACGTAAATCAATGACTAGCAAGGACTATGTAGATGACATTGTTGTGATGACAAGTGGATCCCATGGCATCCATGGGAAAGGAACCACTAGGGCATGACAAAATAGAAACCAATAAGTTAGTAAATAAAATTAATCTAGGAATAAGGATAGATGATTAAAAAGCATTCAACTAAATCAGAAAAAAGTTCATGTGGAACTGATGCATACCAATAGTTGTTCCAACCTTCTAGTAACAAATTTTGTTACCTGAAAAGGTGTGAAGCAAAAATTTTGGAGAAAATGAAAGAAATATGTCTGAAAAAAAAGGTATTTGGTGACACCAAACTCACATCATCAATAACACTAGCACTAACTTCAATGGGTTGGACATCAGCCACTAATGTCAAAGTCTCTTTCAAGGACAAATCCTTGTTATTCTCCACTAGTATCTGAACCTGAAAATGAAGGATGCAAAGCTAAGAATTTGTTTTGAAAGTAATAAATGCAACGGCATGACTTACTAGTCCATAAGACACCCTTCTCAAACCGAATGGATCATTTGTTGAACTTGGCTGACATCCAGAACCAAATAAGCCAACAAGACTGTCCAGTCTGAAGCAGACAGAAGCAGATAGCTAGCATCAGCAGTAGATGCACCAAATTAAGTCTCAACAATATTTACAAGAGGAAACAAACAAATCCATTGGACAAAGATATTATTCACCATAATCTCAGCAATGAGATAATTCTATTTGAATAATGACACAAGCATCCAAGAATTAGCCCCAAGATATTGCTATCTAGGAATGAAGGTTATAGCTCCAGCTACTGGAATTATCATCATTTTCACCTTCATGTTAGAATATTCTTGAATAAGTTAACTCTTAAAGCAAATTCTTCATTTATAACTGATCCAAAGCTGTGAGACCATTTTTTTCACATAGGAAGTGAACAAGTAATTAAAATTCAAGACTTTGTTTAACCCAGACAACACTGAAAATATGAGGTAATAATGGTGAGCAAATGGAGGTCTTAAATCTTAATAAATAGGAAATGTGGCAATCCCCAATGTGATATATTACAAATCATTTTTACACAACACAACTAGTAAATGTTCCACATAAAACCTGGATTTTTCTAATTTACCATGGATAACCATTTGAGAAGTTTATATATGTACAGTCTAGGTTCCTTAACAGAAAAAAAAGGAGAAAGGGATTCATTCAGAATAGTGGTCACTTTCTAATTTGAATTGTGGTATAAACAAAAGGTTACTATACCCGCATGGATCAAGGCTTCCCTTTGAGCAAAAACATCCCATAAATGAGGAGCGTTTTTTACTTTGATCAGAAAATGGATGTTGATAATCCTAAAAATTCTTTAGGTGCTACGTATCATTTGGAAAGGAATGTAGCTTTGAAGAATGGAAATGTGGAGTTGTTGCTAATAATCAACCATTGGTCTCGTATTATAGCTTTCTCTGGGCAAAAAAGAATCCCTACACACCTCTGAAACTGTTGAAGGTTGTACTGGGACTGGAATGATCAAAACATCCCAAATTTGTTGGAGTTACCATTTGGAAGATAAAATTCTGAAGAAAAATTGAGAATTTGAGGTAAACCAGATTAGCTTCAGGGAGTCAGGATGTATTATGAATTCCAGATCATGCAACGGCTCAGGGGAATTCAAGGTTATGTTCACAGAATACATTGTTTTCTTCAGGTTTAAAGGCAGATTAAATCTGCATGTTGAAAAGCCATCTCTTAAAAGCTGAACTTCAATGAATAAAAAGGCAATCAGAATTTTACAAAATGAAGCCATACAAAAATAAGGTGTCTTTTCATAGCTATCAAAAGCAAGTTATATGCATTTTGGAAAGCCCAAATTGTTCTATAGGTATGCCTAATCTCCTTCAGATTTATATTTTTTTATTAATCAACTAAGTGTAGTTGGAATTGAATAATCAATAAATCTCCAATTTATACAAGAACTAACATTTTGAGATAGAATTTCTAACAGAACTTGAGAATTATAAACAAACGAGTTGGGTGGCAAGAAAATAATTCAAATAATTCTCTCAGGAAATTTATACCAGATTAGTCAAATAAGGGAATTTCAAGATTTTGTTCATGGAGTACATCATTATCTTCAAGCTTAATAAAGGAACATTAAATCTGCATACTGAAATTCAGATTCCCAAGAATGGAACTTTGCGAAGTGACAGTTAAAAATGGAGGAAGATGAGGCCATTTGAAAATAAAGACCTTTCTTAGCTTTCAAGGTGCAGATATTGTGGAAACCAAATGGCTCACTAGGTATTCCTAGTGGAATCTGCTCAGATTACTGAATTAAAAGTTATTTATCAATTATAAATCTACAACTACATAATATATTAATAAAGTAATATCGAAAATCAAACTCTCAAAAATGGAACTTCACAAAGGGACACAGCTAAAATTGGAGAAGACGAGGCCATCTAAAAAAAAGATTTTTCTTGACTATTAAGGTGAAGATATTACGGAAACCAAATGGCTCACATGGTATTCCTAGTGACATCTGTTCAGATGACTGGAGTAAAAGTTACTTATCAAACTTATAACTAGATAATATATTAATAAAACAATATCACCGATATAAGTAATTAGTTATATACATTTACTATTTATTAATCATATATATACCATATACAACACAACAAATACCTCTAAAATTTAAGGGAAGTTCTACAAAATGACGATTAGACCTGTTATGTTATATGGAGTTAAATATTGGGCTACGACTCGAGCACATGAGCAGAAGATGAGGATGTTAAGATGGATATGTGGACATATGAGGATAGACAAAATAAGAAATGAGAGCATTAGAGAAAAAATTGAAGTTACATCTATTGCGAGAAAACTCCGAGAGATAGATTTAAGGTGGTGGATATGTACTAGGACAACCAATAAATACTCCAATTAAGCGATGTGAAACTATGACAAATACACACATCAAATGTGGAAGAGGAAGACAAAAAAAAAAGACTTGGTTAGCAATAATAAAACAATATAAAATTTATTTAAATATGGATGATGATATAGTAGGAGATAAAGCTCAATAACGTAAAAAGATCCATATAGCCGACCCCATCTAGTGGGATAAGGTTTGGTTGTTGTTATTGTTATTGTTGTATACAACACAACAACAACAATTAAAACCTTTATCCACTAAGTAGAGTCGGCTATATAGACCCTCCTATACTATTGGATTCAATCCACTATTATATTCTCATCAATATTTAAATTAATTTTATGTTGTTTTATCTTTGCTAACCAAGTCAATTAGATATATACCATATGATATAGAGTTATGATGAAACCATAATTTATAATTAATCAACCATATAGGTACTATACTGTAACAACCATATATCCTATTAAGTATATGATGTTCATAAGTTATGCGAATATCCTGGAGGTCACATTTTGAGTATTCATAAGTTGTGCTCCACATTTATCTGGTAACCAAACTAGGAGAAGACCATCTACCTTTAGAACTAGTCCGGGGAAGTCTAGATACCTAGATTTTACAAAAAAAAGTGTATGATGTTCACAACTTTGTAAATATCTTGTTTTGACCAATCATGTTTACAATTGTAACTGTTCACATTTCATGCAAATGTCGCCTGTCTCATCTGCTGTCTTTGCTTAGCCTTTTCAGTCTTGTGCTCTAGCCTTAACTCTCCCAGTGACCAACCAATTTCTTTCCTGGTTAATTATTCATAGGCAAGGTTCTCTCAGCCTCAGCAAGTGCAAGCCAAAATACAGCTATACAAGTGCAGGCACAGTAAATCTTAGTGAATAAGGGCATGCCTGGAAATTTATTTTGTGTCACCATTGCTCTTATTTTGATCAATGGTCAAAATGGTAAGCTATGCCCTTTCAAACAAAACCTAATGGTGAACAATTCTCACTCAAAACAAAAACAAAACCTTGCTCAGAACCAAAAAAACACAAAATGGCCAGCTATTCCACAATCAGTGTGAAGAAATTTAAATGCATTTCATGTCACTAACATAATCATACCATATTAAAGGGAAAAAAATTAACCATACCATAAAAAATTGACAATGATGAAGGATAGCTTACCTATCAGCAATGGCCAGAACAATTCCAGCATCAGATTTTGGAAGTGTATCCCCAGAAAATCTTGGAAGTGTAATTTCAAAAAGAGCTTCAGCAATCTTAAGAAATATAAGTGAAGTCAGCACAAAAATAAGATCTAGTTGTCAAGCAGTACCAAATTATCAAACAAATAAAATGATCTAAGTGAGCATGTGTGATTATCAAAGTATCAAATATATATGCAATGGAAATGCAACACACACTAATAGGGAATATAATGTGGTTCAGAGACCCACTTTTACTCCATGACCTATAATGCACCCATTTAAATGAGGCAATGGTAACCTTTCCAGGGATGAAGGATGCTGCTAAAGATCAATGCAACAACAAACTAGGAAGCAATCCATTTAACCCTCGATTACAATCAATGCACAACATTTAATCTAGAGCACCCTAAATCAACAAATCGTGATCCAGATTGCCCTAAATTAAGAAATACTTGGGATGGATACCCTCCATCCTAGAACAACATTACTGAATAGTCAATTGCCAAAGGCAAGTGGACTAGCCAATGAATAGAAACATTTTATTCTTAGTCCAATCAACTAGATCCCTTTTAGTTGACTACGTCATACCTAGGCAATCACCGATTATTACATTCATCTACACCTAACACAACCCTCCAAAATTACATCATGCAATCATAAGTAGACATATCGCATGTCTTCAAATATCTTCCTCTAAGTTCGATGATCATCTTGAGTATAAAGCTTCATATGACTCACTTGATCCAAGGTCTATCATCCCAAGGTGAATCTGTGATCTTCCACTTAAACACATTTAGGTAGTGCACACTTCATACACCATATCAACCACACACATAACTTAAGATGTATTGCTCACACATCAAAACATGGTTAATCCTAACCACAATGAAGAACTCATTATCCCAACAAATAAGGCATGGTTGGGATGAAGATAGTAGCTTCTTTTGTCGTTACCTCCCAAAAGCTGCTAGCTGCTAAAGCTACTTTGGCAAAGGATGTCGTAGGTCAATAGCATTAAAGAACATACTCAAAGATCATTCTTCCATTATAGCAAGTTATATTTATATGGCCTAGGAAAATGTGTCTCCAATCTCATGAGTTTATTTGTCACTATTTATATATGTGGCGTTAGACTGTTCTTTGAGCTTCATATATGACAGTTAATTTCCCCACTGTTAAGTCTATAATATAAAAATAAGATAGGCCAACCTCAGTTACCACTTATCATTAAACAAATATGTGTGATTGGTGTTAGTGAACTTGATCCTCTCAACAATCTCATTTCATTGCCCCTGCTTCTCATTACTTGTCCAATTAGAGAACTTGATATGCTCAAAATTCAAAAAACTAGAGTCTAGACAACTTCTTGAGAAGGTACCAGGCTACAAGCAAAATTCAATGGCGAATGGTGTCAAATTATTTGAAATTCCTAACCCATTCACATTGTCTTATATTGACATTCTATTCTCTTATGTAGAAACATCATGCGACAATAATTTAATTTTTTTTAAACATGTGTAATTTAAGGCACCAAATAAATAGCAATTTGCTACATAAAAATTCAGAAATAGATATATTACAAGAATGAGAAAGAGAACATAAGTCAATTTAATAAAAAAAATAATATAATTGATTTAATATTTCTAGTGATATAGCATTCAATCAACAATGGAAAAGAATTAAATAAAATAGCAAAGAAAGATACTAGCAAAAACTTTTAAGTGATCAATTAAAGATACTAGCATTCAATGGCAAAAGAAGCAAGTAAAAAAAACTTCTATGGAAGGTCATTTACCAATTGGATAGTAATATAATGCCCAGCAGCAGGCAAATTACAAGATTAAAATTCCCCACAGCTTTCTCTAGTGCATGCATTTCTAGTATATCAAGAGTACACCAAGATATTGAGGTGTACTCAATTCATTTGTACTGCATTTGTCTTGCAGTTCTCTGGAAGAAGATTGAAAAAATCACTTCCAGTGAGACTTGCATGTCATTTAGCTAAGTAAAAAGCTGGGCATTACTGATATCTATGTTCTAGTTGAGGATGAATGTTAAAATAACTTTTATTATTTGAAATTGTTGAATAACTATTGTTATATTGTTCTTGTGGTATACTCAACCTTATTTTCTCTATATAGAAGGCAATAGTTGCATAAGATAAGATCGCAACAGTTTTCCTTAAACTATAACTATTTACAAGGAGACATCAATTGTCTGTTGCAAGTCATCAGGTCAAAAGTAGTTGTCTGGAACAGTTTGGTGAAAATTTAAAAGACAGTTTGCAGCATTAAGAGCAGCATGCAACATGGAAACTTTTTAACAAATTATGTGAAACCAGTGGCAAATTCTGGCTTCTACTAAAGGGTGCAGATGTGAGCTTCCCTGCAGGTTGTCTTCTTTGAAGTTAAAGCTAATATAAGCAATAGGCTTGGAGTGAGTAATTAGTGTGTTAGAAGGAAAGCTGTGGATCATGGAGAATGGTTATATGATGGCCTTGGTGACCTTCAGCCACTGATAAATTTCGTGACCATGTATATCTGCTTTTCATGATGGACTATAAATAAGGCAATACTTAAATAGGCTATTAAATTACTAAAAGATATAACATAAATATAAACCTATGCATAAGAATGCCGCCCTAACCAAATAAATGATACTAATGGGGCAGGACAAGAAAAGAAAATCACATGCACTATGTAACTGTCTCGCACCTGCTCAGTATACCCATCCCTTAGAGCATAATGGCGGGCCATTATTCCTGATAAAGAGGTGAATTCAGTGACAATAGACGTTGCAAGATCAGACATAGCAAGAGCTGCTGCATCTTCCACAATTGTACGCACACTTTTTGTGTTTCCCAAAGAATCTGACAACTTTCCAACAATCTTTTGAATGCGAACCACCTTGTCCAACATTGTTCCAAGTTTTTCCTGTATAACTTAATTAGAGCTAAAATATCATGTATATAAATTGCTGCCAGTAATCTTTATGACTTACATGAAAAAGAATTCCACTTAGAAGGCCTCGAAATTCAGAAAATTTCTTTTGGGTGTCCATTTTATAGAAAAAACTTGCATCCTCATAGCGGGCTCTGAAGAAATCAAAAATTATATTTTCAAGAACATAAGATTCATATTCATTTATAGTTTGGATAGAGAACCTGTACAAAAAAGAACAAAAGATGTGCCTAAACTTTAAGGCATCAGAACAATGTTCCCCATATGAATTATTTTACAGTTATTGAAGTTAGAACTCCTGAGTATAGGTCTAGTATATCAAAGTCCTAAATGTGCTGGTGTAATTGTTGTAATACAGTTTATTCCTCTTAATTTGGTGTATCAAAGTGGATCCTCTCCTTAGTTTTAGGGATATCTTCACAATCTGGAGCAGCCTTACCACCACCCCATGCCTTCTCTACATACTGTGAGATTTCTGCTTACAGCAGCATGCCAAGGCACCAAACCCTCAATCAACAATCAGATACAACTATATTTTGCACCTCCCTACCACCTTGTGCCTCTATTCTACCAAAACTATGATATCCCTCAAGGTACCACGTGAAGGCACCAAAACCTCAATCAACAACCTCATATCAAATATCCATACCTCTAGCCTTAATGATAAATTCGTCTTCCTTGAAAGAGTCAACCACTACCACCATTAGTAGTTTTGTTATGATTACATCACATAATTACAATACTATAGAATTACATTAAGTAAAAAAAGGACAATCCGGTACATGAAGTTTTCACCAATACGAGGTCCCGAAAAATGGTCCATTGTATGCATCATTATCCTTTTTTGCAAGAGGTTATTTTCAAGACTCAAAACCGTGACCTTACCATTGCGCTAAGACTGCCCTTCATAGAATTACATTTACTAATACTTTGAAAAAAATCTAGATGATTTAGTATTATAGTTGACCTCATCTAGTGGAATAAGATTTGATTGTTATTGTTGTATGTATTAATATTATAGGGAAGTTAGGATTCAAAAGTTTTCATCTTGTTAACTAAAATATGATATTATTCAATAATAATTTTTTATTGGTGAAGTTTGTTACTTCAGTATATAGCCAACCAATAATGATACAGTGTAATATTAATTTGATATTGACAATTTTAATATGGTATTCCATTAATGATTTTAAAAATATAACTGTTATTGATGGTCTTTAAACAATTAGACATGATAAATAATCTGCCTCATATCATAGTTTATATTTTAATTATCAACTTGTAAAAATCATTGGGATAAGCTACATCTATATTGAGCTCGTGCAATGCGATATTACTAATAATATTCACAGTAATTCAATAAGTTTGTATTAGATTGACTAGTGTTTTATTTGGTTCCCTCCACCTCTATACCTTTCACTTTAGTTGTCCAACATTTAAAATTCCATTCCATGCCAATCAGCACTGGTGAAAAAAAAAATTCATTCTGCCCATTGATAGACACTTAAGAGGTTCCAAAATCCCTAGTAAGGGATGCTTCCTTGTGAGATCTTCCTTCATCTATGAGTTTATCCATTGTCCACAAGATCATCTGCCATCCATGAGTTCATTTGCCATCTGTGAGTTCATCCACCATTTGTGAGTCCGTCCACGAGTTTATCCTTTGTTTACAAGTTTGTCCGCGAACGAATAGTGAGACCATCCTTTGTCAGCCCATCCAAGCCCATTGTTCAACCGAGCCAAGGATGGCCCAGCCCTAGCCTTGTCACTACAACCTCATCCTTCATAAATTGTGTCCTTGTTGCAATTCGCCTAGCACCACAACACCTCATTTGGTTGTGTCCCTCTTCTTCTTTCTCGTCCTCCTGCCCCTTGCCAAGGCAAGACTGACACCATTTGCAGGCATGAGATGAAACAACATGCAACTGTTTCATTTCAACCAGGGACTGAACCCAACTCAAAATAACATTTTAAACAAATCTATTGGTCGTTTTTAAACATGTTTGGACTATAGAATCTATTGGTCATCTATACACATATTTATGCTTTCTCAATCTATTTTCTCATTTTTATTACCCACTAGAGCTACACCTAATTGCACTCAAATAATTTTTTTCTTCTTTTTGTAACTCTACGCATCCATCATAATATTCTCATCTCAATTATATTAACTTTTTGTTAGTATAATTTCTTAACAACATAATAGTGTGAGCTATTGAATAAATTCAGAATAAATTATATTACAATATTACTTATTAACTACATTTTTAAATGTTACTAAACTATATATGTTGATAGTTAAAGAGAAAAAGTTAATGGAGGCTTTCAAGGCAATATCCAAAATTATTAGGTCTTAGAATTCAAGTTTAGAAAAGAAATGCATTGTAGAACACTTTTTTATTTCAGTTATTAAATAATTTTACTTTACTTTTCACTTTCATTAAAGTTTTTCTACTGTTTTGATCCCACTAATTCCACAGACACAGTCATACTTTGTTTTTTTTGGCCATCCAATACAGATATCAAAACCCATTCAGATTCTGCAAACTTAGTAGGAAATCTTATTAATTACTTATTAGTAGAATTGCAATTTAGATTTGCAATTAGATATTTTTCTTCAACGGAAAAAAAAAATCTACAGGATGAGCAAGACTAGGACTACTGTTCACGAGTGGTCAGTGCAAGTAGGAATTGATTTTCCACATATTGATTGGCTAAAGTTTGATGCAAGCATAAACTGGCACTGGCAACTGACTGACTTTGCTCTGAAAGATCCAAAGATGAAGTGGGAGGAAAAATAAAAAAGAGAGCTGCAAGTATTTTGAAGAGACCAGATAAGGAGATGGTTTGAACTTCCTCATTATTCACACAAAAGAAAAAAACAAAGTTATTTTGCTACAATTGCTTGATACAATGGAAAACTCTTAAGGCGTGCTTTCTATGGTGGGGAGAAAACCAAGAATTTCTTAGGAGAAAGAACTAGAGGGAAAGAAAAGCCTAAAGAAAATGTTCTTCAGCTTTCCATTATATTGCTTCCATCTGATTTGGGTGGAAAACTCACATTCACACAATGGAGCTGAAATTTGAGCTTAGAAAATTTTAAAAGATAATTTTATTTTCGAATTTATTTTTATTTATGTTTTTCTTTTTTTAATTTTTAAAAAACATTCCACTCTTTTTCCTTACATCAAAGGAAACAAAAAATTTCATAATCTTTTTCTGGGAATTTTTTTCCTACCCTCTTTCTTTATTTAGTTGTTTCCTTTCTTTGAATGAAAAGAGTGTCAGGGTTTCAATTTATGTTCATCTCTTTCAAACTTCAAAAATAGCATCCCATCTAACCAACAAAATCTGAAACTTAGGATATTTCTTGACTTAGGATATTTCTTGAACTTGAACCAAATTAATCTGACATCAAAGTAAATCAAATAACCTTGCAGCTTGGTTTGACTTTTTTCATGAATGAGAGTCTGTGAGAATGGCATCGGATTGGTTGTTTTGTGGATCCTTTGTGAAGTTTCATCATCTTTCTTATATACTGTAAGACTTTAGATAAAATCATATTGCACTTTCTATAGTAAGAAAGTAAGAAAGATGAAGAAACTTCACAGAGGATCCACAAAACAACCAATCTGGCACAATTATCACCGACTTTCATTAATGAAAAAAAAGTCAAACCAAGCTGCAATGTTATCTGATTTACTTTGATGTCAGATTAATTTGGTTCAAGTTCAAGAAATGTCCTAAGACAAAGCTTACCTTAGTACAGCTTCATTTCCTTTCCGAACTATTTGTTCATTAATTGCTCCATTTGCAACCTATAAGAAGAATAAATAAGTGTAAGATACAGGGAAGAATGACAGTAATACAGCATGCAGAACTAAATGGGGTTAGTTTGCAAAATGCTTGGAGGATCAATAAGAAAGCTTACAGCAATGAAGTATGGCATTAAAGTTCCTGTATGCTGGCTGATCAAGGGGAAATACTTCTGGTGCTTTTGCATGACCTACATATAAAATATAGATAATTACCCGATATAAGAGTTTACGTATTCTTGCTCAACATATTACTTAACGGACAAAAAGATAAAGAATACCATAATCACAAAATTTCATACATGATCAGCGTTTGAAATTCCATATTGTACTTTTAGGTATTGACTGAAACTTTAAAAGTTGATACAGGGGCCCATAGGTGAACCAACATATTTCAGATGGTCCATTTTGACCTGTGAACAAGTTATAGCAATATGTTGCCGAATGACTAGCTATATATAACTGTTAAGCAAAGACTAGAAACATAAAAAATTAGGCATCCCCTTTTAATCTCATCTGCAGCATTTTTTTCTAATTTAAAGAATCATGATTCAGTTTATTTGAATTTATTATGGGCATGAGGGCATAAGTTCTAGCAGTGTTTTCACGAGGTTGAGGGGTGTCTATGGAAACATGAACCTTATTTGATTTTTGTTTTACTAGCACCAGGTATCCAGGCCGAAGTCAAGGCTTAACTAATCCTATGGATGACCGGCTTGACCCAACAAAAGTTTTCACCGGCCACCAGGGTCAATCGGGAAGTGCTCCCGCGGGCAACTGCAACATCATTGGTTTGTCACCTTATTTGGAGAAAAATCATGCAAATGTGCCGTAGCTGGGGATCGAACCGTAAGTACCTGGGAGCTAAGCTGGATGCCCTGCCGTTGCACCATAGCCTTAGAGGCAACATGAACCTTATTTGTGACTCGAAAATAAGAGGAGAAAGGAGTACAAAGGCAATATTGGAGAAGATGGAGGGTGGTTGCTTCTTTAGCAACCTAAGAAGCATATAGGAGATTCTTAGAATGTGTGAGCATCTCCAAATAGAAAAAGTAGCAAGAGAGCTAGGATCAGAGACCTTTCCTTTGTTTCCAAGGTAATATTCTTATTTTATCAAGATTTAATCATTGAAGTTATTTTTTAAAGGGAAAATCCGGTGCATGAAACTCCTGCCAATGTGGATTCTTGGAGAAGCATTTATTGTATGCAATTTTACCCTGCTTTGCAAAAGGCTATTTCC
>JBAMHZ010197871.1:0-14482 GCA_037177395.1 Alpinia galanga | reverse complement strand
TAGACAGAAAGCTTACGCACTGTTTTAGCTCAGCCAAATGAATACATCTTTCCTCCCCGCTTTACCACTAGCCAGGAAACTATAACACTTCATGAAAGGCACTTCAGCAGGACAGAGGGCTTCACAAATATTTACAACAAACTATATCAATACATCACCTCTTCTGTTCCTTTTCATCTTGGGCAGTTCTAGGCTGGAGAGAGTACTCGGTCATCGTCACTCCCATGGGCTTTACCCATAAGGTTTCTACTAGAAAAGGCTTGAAAATATCTAATCTTGGTAGAGCCGTCCATGATGTGTTACCTTTCCCAATTAGGTTCGAACTTAAAGTCGATTTTTTATGGGCTTGACGAGTCTTCTGGATCTCCTTTATATTGATGTTTTTCTCTACTCGACCAAGTAGCTCGTCATTGTTGCCCCACAATTTCCTCACCGAAGAACGAAAAAAGCCTTCTCCTTTAACCCTTGGGAAATGGCCACCATAAGAACTTCTGGAGTGACAGTTGGGACTTTTAGGGTAGCCTGAGTGAACTGTTAAATATACCTTCTCAAGGCTCTATCGGCTCCTAGCTACTTTAAGTTAAATATACTGAAGGTCGTCTACTAATACTTTTTTCAGCTAGCAAAATATTGCAAGAACATTTTGCATAAGTCTCCAAAAGAGGCCAAAAATTCTGGTCTTAACAGCTAGAATCATTTCTGCGCCGATGGTGATGAACACCCTACATTTGATGGTGTCCAAGTATTGATGTGGCAGGGTTGTATTCTTGAACTTACAAAGATGCTCCTTTGGATCAGACATGCCATCATACTCTCCCAGATAGGGAGAGTAAAAATTAGAGGGAAGCTCCTCCAACACAATCTCTTCCACGAAAGGAGTTGGCTTCCATCACACCTTATATGTCAACAGCCGACTTTCTTCCTGCTCCTCGCAGATGAAGTGAGACATAGTTCGAGTTGTCGCTCAACATTTTGTTCTCAATATTCTTCTTGCTCCTCCCTTGTTTTCTTGCTAATGGGAGGAGGAAAATTTTGCTCTTTTACATGGGGCAAAGTCCCTCCTTGCTTCTACAATGGGGGTGATGGATGGCTGCAAGCCTACTCACTGCCTTGAGCCAATGCCTCTTTTATCTCCTTTTGCATAATTGCAGCCAGTTGATCACGAGTTAAGGTTATAAGAGCTTTCTCTGAAGCAAAGGCTAAGGAGGAATTTCTTGTCATTGCATCCTCAACATCTTTGCTCGGAGTTTCCACGGACGACACTAAATGATGCAGCTGGAAATTGACTCTCTTTTGCTGATATGGCGAGAAGAGCTAGGTTGTCTAGCCTCACCGAAGTCCTGTCCAAAATAACATGGGTCAGAGGGCACAGGTGTTTTAGTAATGCACCTCTGATGCCTAAATCAGATAAAATAATATTTGATGAGTTAGCAAAATTATCATCCCCTTTTTTTGTTCGTCAATTCCTCCTTTTATAGACTCTTCTCCTTTTGCCATTATTGTATGCCTCTCCCCCTGTCTCCACTCTGTGCATGTTCTGCTCCATACGGGGCCACCTCCATGTACTCCCTGCACCACTTCCATGTCTATACATTCTTCATATGAGACCACCTCCGTGCACTCCTCACATCACTTCCACATCTACACGTCTTTCATATGGAACCACTCGCCACCTATCACCTCCTTATCACTGCCTTCCCTCTTGGATAAGTATTCAGGATAGGAGAATGTCGACTTCGACAATTCTTCCTGACCTCATTTCCTTTGTGACCCAAGCTTCTGAACTCCCATGGACCCACTTTCTCGAACCCCGACTTTCGAGCTCCCGACTCTCGGGCTCTGTCGATCCACTTTTTCAGACCTCGAGTCCCGAGCTCCAGCTTCCTAAGCTTTGAATACCTGAGCTTCACACACCCGACCTCTAGATTCTCGAGTCCTATCAACTCACTTCCATTGGACTCCCAAGCTTCCACTTTTAAGTTCCCTTTGACTCTCGAGCTCCTGGGCTTCTCCTCTCGAGCTCCCTTTAACTCCTGAGTTCCCTTTGACTCTCGATCGAGCTCCCGAGCTCCTCTTGGATCCTTAGTCGCATGAGTCCTCCTTGGGCTCCGAAGGATATGAGGTCTTGAATACTCTGCAACCCGAGAGGTGATCACCACGCACCACTCCTGTTCTGTCAACCCACTTCCTCGAACTTCTCAGCTTCCACTCCTAAGCTCCCTCTAACTCTCGAGCTCCCATGCTTCTCCTCCGGAGCTCCCTCTGACTCTCGATCGAAATCTCAAACTCCCTCTTAGTCCTTGGTCGCATGAGCCTTTTTAAGCTCCTAAAAACATGAGGTCTCGAATACTCCATAACTTGAGATCCGACCACCATGCACCTAAGCTTCTTTTGGATCTCACATAGCCCCCAGGGCTTGCTCGGACGGCTAGCGCAGCCGTGTTAAAATCTGAAAGGGCAAGAGGTCGATTCCTGGGTTTCACTACCAGGCTACCGATGACTCCGCATTTCTGCGTTGGCCGCTTTGGGTTCCTAATTTACCCCCCTCCACACGTAGAGCAGCGGTGAGAGACCGCTAATGTAGCGGTTTCACATTTTTTTCTTTTAGATCTCACATGATTCATTTCTCTCCTTCGCTATCCTACTTCTTCAGGTCTATCAGCCAGTTCTAGTGGTATCAAAATTGAAAGAGTACACGTACATATCTAAATGAGCTTAGTAACTTAGATTTAACAATTTGTATAGAAAACCTCTTTTAATAATAAAAAAAATAGTCTATTAATATTCTATTATAAAAGCCTCTGTATTTTTTTTTTTAAAGTTGACAATCGCAGGAGCAGCGTATTATCCACATGTGGCTGGCAGCCCACAATACCTGTCACCAGCGGAACCCGCGTACTCCGTGACGATTTTTTAAATCTACGAGTCACGACCAGTAAAGAAAATCGCGGCGCCTCATGGCCAAATGGGACTGTCAGGCCGCTGAGTCGACCTACGACTTCTAATAGGGGTCCACCTAGCACACCGTTGAGGAGCAGGTAAATATAATGGGCTTCTCGGGCCAAGGAACAAGCTGCTGTACCCAGATACTTGGTCTCATCTCGCGTAACATCTGCCTCTCTTGGTAGACCCTTGTTCGGGTAGATCGCGATACTGGCTCATCATTTAGCCGGGGCCCGGGTAGTCAAACGGGTAAGTATAAGGAAGCATTTAACCTCCGCTCGTCAAGGAAATTGGCGCAAGTTAATCTCCCTATTATTCTGTACCCTCAATACACCAGCCTCGTGCTCGGACGAAAAAATTTGGCTAGTTTGTCTTTGAATCTACCCGCCAATCGTAAGAAAGGGTGGCGAAGCAACGTCGTATGAAAATCAATAATATTAGCAAGTATGATCATGAAAAACACAAGCAGGAAAGTCGGTCACGTAACCCATGTGACGATCAACCGGAGACCGCCACGTTTCACTTCGTCGTCTTCCTCTCCTTGCTTCGCCGCTTCTCCTCCTCAAGTCAAACGCCACTTGCAAAAGTATCAAATCCGTCTTTAATCTCCTTCACTCGTTGTCTTTCTTCTCTATCTCTTTTTTCGCCGCACACTCTTTTGTTGTGGTTCGGTTGGTGGTGGTGGTGGTCGTCGTTGCTCAGTGGTGTTCATCCACGGAATTTCGCTGATTGGAGGATGGATTTGTGCGACGTTGCGCTCCCCTATACTCTAATCGGGGTTCTCCTCTGGCCGCCTCCACGGCACCCTGGTGCTGTGGCCTGCGCAGGACGCTTCCTCCGGGACTACGCGTCTCGGGCCACCAACGCCCTCCTCTGGATAGCTCTCATCTCCGTCACCACCCTCCTTTTCCGCAGACTCGCTAGGCTGGTGCGGCTGTGGGTCCAGGGTAGCCGGATCCCTGGGCCTCCCTCGACGCCCTTCCTCGCCCTGATCCCTGGCTGTGGATCCCTAGGGAATCTCAGCGGTAGAGTCTGGAGCTTTTTTGAGTTTTTTTTTTCTCTTTCTTTTGGGATGCAAATTTAGATCCTGTGGAATTTTATCTATTGGAAAATTTAGTCTTTTGGCTCTTGGTTTTGCGTTGTGGGAGAGAGGAGATTATTACTGCTGGTTTACTCATTTTACATCTTTTGATTAGGCATTAAGTCTGCGATCTGCATACTGCACATACCATTAGCGAACTCATTAGCTCTCCATGATGCTATTGGTGGTTATTTTGTGGAAATTGATTGTTTCGTCTATTACACTGAAATGGGAAAAAATTCTTCTTGTTGATGTATAATCGAATTTATTCTAGCATAGAATAATCCATTCATTTTTCTCAACTTGATAAACATGAATTAATATTTCCCTTAAGTAAAAGTTTCTTTTTTGTTTACTTAAAACAGATGAAATTCTGCTATTAATGACAGATGATTCTATAGTAAATTAATCCAATTTAATATAAGAATACACTGATTATTTTATTTAAGTGATTTTTATTATTTTTTTATTCTCCTTAATTGATAATATAAAGAATATTAAAATGATTTAATATCTCTATAAATTTATGATAAATTAGATTAAAAAAACATATAACTAAAGTGGAGATTTTTGAAAAATGGGAGTTACTGAAATGCCTGCGAACTTAAGTTAGATATAGTTTACCCTAGTTTTTAATTAGAAATAACATAAGTTCCTAATTTTTAATAAATAAATCAAATCTTTATGTATTCCATCTGACTAGATCCAATTTAAAAATAATTTGTATGGCATTCATGTTGTGTAAATCAATATATTTGTTAAACCTTGGTGCTCTACCCACAAAATAGACTTGATTTATGCTATTTTTCTCCTATAATTCATTGCTTGTAGGTTTTCCTTCAGTTTGTTGTTTCTCTAGTTTTAGACAATGCAGCATGATCTATGATGTAATTGTTTTGCAAACAAATATGTTAGAATCAATTAGTAACTGGACCTTACAATTTCATCACCTTTTGAAGCCAAAATTGTCTTAGTTTATCCTGCAGAAATGATTAAATCTTGGTAACACTAGGAATGTTATTTTGAATACAGTACCCATATTTACTTCTGTACTTAAATCACAATCATTTATGGGCACTTGAAGGTTTATCCACATATTGCATAACGGAGTTGAAATTGTAATTCATCATGTATGGGGGAAGTTGATCCAATTGATAGGCCTTTCTTTAATTCTAATACTGGTTCTCAAACCATAACATGAAAGTACAGGATGGTGATCTTAAATATTGGGACAAATGGGAGTAGATGTTGATGGTGAACATAAATGTAAATGATCATTTGCAAGAATATTGCTCAATTTAGTAGTATTCACTCATGATAACATTTATCTTCATAACCGGTAAGGTAAATGAACCAACAATATTTGGTTTGACAAACTTATCAAGTGATTTTGAATTTCATTCCTGTTTTTCCTCATTGTCCATCTATAATCTCATGGGAGTTGCCAAGAATAGCTCCCAATATGATCGTGATAAAGTCTTTGTTGATTTCACAATAGTTTTATCTCATGATTAGATGTGTCTGACCTTGTCACATTCAAGTGGTACCTAACCGTATGTTTTCGTACTAATTTGAGTATTGGTAAGAGAATGAAGTTACAGAACCTCAATCATTTGATTCCTTGATACCTCGTAGTCAAGTGTTGTTTGCATGATTCCTTCATACCTCGTAGTTTTGTTGTTTGAGTAACATGCAATAACTTTTTTCTAAAAACGATATGAAACTTTATTTTGTTATATATTTTCTAAGTTCACTGAATTTCAGGTTATCTATCTGATTTGCATGACAAGTATGGACCAATTGTCAGACTTTGGCTGAGTCCAACTCAGCTTCTTGTGTCTGTCAGAGATACTAGGCTAATCAAAGAGATGTTGATAAAGGCAGATGATAAGTTGCCACTGACAGGGCGAGCATTTCATTTGGCATTTGGTAAATCAAGCTTATTTGTATCATCGTTCCACAAGGTATTCTTTGCTAAATGGAATTATTTTCAAGCAAATTGTATCATATGTTCCAATTTCTCTTTTTATATAGCCTTATATGTGAATTTGACATCAGAATCTGAGTGTAATTTATTGCCTAGTCATTTTGGTGGACTGCATTTCTTTCTACAAACATATCTAATCTTAGGAATGATGGGATAATGGTGTTCTATAGCAGTTCTTATATCATATCGTTCTACTGTATCATACTTCAGCTTGTCCATCAACTTATATAAAGCCTCTCATCTGCTTATAATATATTACTTGAATAACTTTATGGTTATGTTTTCTTGTATCCATTTGTTATTGTTGGAGGTTATGATCTTTCTTGCCTTGTCCAGCATACTGCAGAAAATGTGTCTCTAAGTAAATGTTGTTTATTCACTGGTCATAGGTACAAAAGAGAAGAGAATCTTTGGCAGAATACATGAATAGGAGACTGTCTGTGAGGACAAATTTTATTCCTTCGAAGGTTGTTGAGTGCGTCATTGACAGAGTTGATACAATCATTGCGGCGGGCCTCCTTGATTGCGTACAAATATCAAGACAGCTTGCATTTTTTGCTCTTGGAAGCACATTTTTCGGGGATGCATTTTTGGATTGGCCAAATGCCAGCATATATGAGGAGCTGCTTACGACGATTGCTAAGGATGGTTGCTTTTGGGCCTCTTATTCGGTCCCTCCTTTCTGGAGTAGAGGATATTGGAATTACCAATACATGTGCAATAGGTTGAGGCATCTAACACAAGATATGATCAACTATTGCATAGACAAATATGACTCACTGAGCCAAACTGATCACAGATCTTGTAGAGAAAACAAGGACATTGCAAAGGAAGCTAGATTGGATGCTTCTGTTTTGCTAGATAATATGAGATCAGGTGGTTTGTTCCTGCAAGAGATGGAAGAGTATTTCATTTCCAAAGATGAACCATGTGGGAATATACTGGGCTTGATGTTTCATGGATGCCTTGCATTTGCTAGTTTAATTAGTAGCATTCTAACAAGGCTTGTAATGCATACTGATTTACAAGAGAAGGTAAATCTAATTCTTATTTCTTCCATATTTCAGCTTTGGTAAATCTGTTGACCATTGTCAGTTGATCTTCCTACTCTCTATCTGGTTTAATCTCTCAATTCTCACCTTCAGAATGTACTTTTGTTTTTACACACTTGCTACTCATGTATCATTTGTTCACTCATTAGACAATTCAATTTTATCTAGGCTACATAAACATTAACTTAAAGGGGAGTTTTGGCGCAACGGTAAAGTTGCTGCTGAGTGATCTTGAAATCACGGGTTCAAGTCGCGGAAACAACCTCTTGCAATAATGCAGGATAAGGCTACGTATAATAAATCCAATATGTTCCAACCCTTCTCGGGGACCTTGCATTGACAGAAACTTCGTGTACATAAGTATTACCTTGAAACTCCATAACTTAATAAAGCATATTTTCATTGAGGTGGTGCTATTTTGTTATTTCAGCTTCCTGATGTTGAGGGACTTAGCTCAATGAGCTCAATAGAAATAAATTTTAAGCTATCCATGTTCTCTTATCTAGCCTCTCTGCTGCAGTTGTACTTGGAGATTGTTGCAGTTCAGGGGAAAACGTCCAAGTTAGATTTGCATGATGTGGAAAAGATGAATTTACTGATGGCTACAATCTATGAATCAGCTCGATTATGGCCAGCAGGACCTTTGCTCCAAAGATGCTCTCTTAAACATGGTATTAATGTTTATCTCTCCTTGTTTGTTCACAAATTCTATATTTAAAAGCATTACATTCAAAGAACAGCCCAATGAAATGTAGTCCCTGTGGAACATTTTGCTATTAGTTGTGAGTAGGAGTAGGTAGCACTGGATAATTTTACTGGTCTTCTATATCATTGGATCATGTATAAAAGTGGTGTCTGTCCAGGTTCAAATTCATATATGGGCTTTGAGCAATGTAGTTTATGTTTTGTTTGTATTAAAATGTATTTTTTTCGCATTGCTTTTTTGTCATTATTTGATGACCTTTTTACTCGTTATCTTAATAAGATCGAAATTATAAGACAGTTGCATCAACTGAATGTGTTTTATGGCGTAATATTGGTTTCAAGTTCCTTAGCTAACAAAGTTGTATAAAACATATCATCCATGAAAGTGAGACTGACAGTCAAGGTTGCACCGTCTTTTTGACATAGATGGGTTGCATTCCTAAGCATCTTGTTTGATTCTCTGCTCTAGGAAAGAACTGTCAAGTCGTCCTGTTAAATTAACTTTGGGATGTTCAAAGTAGCAAAGCTGGGGAGTTGCTGAATTCAAATACTTCAACTTGATAGTTATTAAGTAATTGGCTAGTGGTCTGTCTACCCGTTGCACATGTATGGATTCAATTCAGTTTAGTGTCAGTTCATTAATAGGATCATTATTTAGAAATTCATTAAAAAAAAAATCTAAATAACTTATATAAATACCCGATCCTTCATTATTCATTCATCCAAATTTCCATCATCGCCCCTTATCTTCTCGATTTCTCTCAACTTCCAAAGTAAGAAGTGCCTATCTTGGTTGCAAACTTCACCATACAGCTAATCCCTAAATTTTTTTGCACTCAATACTTTAGGAACAACCAATAATAAGTAGTGAGGAAATTCTTGTATAGCACCTGTTGCACAAACATATGTGATCTTGGCAATATGTTGTAGATGAGACAATCATTCCTCATCTAGAGGACTAAAGCTTCTTGCATCAACACTAATTCTTAATCCATCCAACTCTCTCAAGTGTTGACTCTTACTTGTGTCTAAACAAACCTTTTTCATCTTGGTGGTCATGACTCATTGTTAACTTTATTCAACATGGAATCAAGCTTGAGCATGGAATAACTGAACAAGAAGAGAGAGAGTTGTTTTGAATATTGTGAATCACATTTTAAAAACTAAAATTTATTGTTAAAAATAAATTATTTTAATTTTAATTTTACTATCATTTTTTTATTTTTATAAATATTACAAAATTAAATAATAAAATTATGAAAATATCTAGGTTTGGCTACCCCCTAGGTCCAAGTTGGGCTGGCTCTTGGTCACGCAAGCACCCGTTAGGCTATGCCAACATGCTCTGTGGCAAGGGTAGAAGGTCATAACACGAAGTAAACAACTTGGTGACACCTCTAACAAGGTTGTGTGTTGAGGGAGCATTCTAATGGAAGTGGGTAACCAAGGATTTCTGAAGATTGTATGAGCATTGAGATTCTTGATCATGGAAAACCACAATAATGAAAAGAGGAATGCAGCACTTTAATCTTTGACCTCAAGTCTCACAATGCAAAGATGAGAAGAAGAAATAGAATGTTTGAAGATTGTAGGCGTAATGATGAGTTTCTTGATCATGGAAAACCACAATAATGAAAAGAGGAACACAGTACTTTGATCTGACCTCATGTCTCACAATGCTAAGATGAGAGGAAGAAATAGAGAACATTCCACAATTAAAAGCATTTCCAAACAATCGTGTTAAGCTCCTTATGTAAACTGTGACGACCAAATTTAAATAGACAGTCTAATTATGGCCTAGAGAAAATGGAACAATTCTAATTTTAAAATTAAAATAGGAGAAAATACTAAATAATTGTATATTGTCACAAACTTGTTTATAAAGGATATATAAAGATGGAACTCTGTAGTATCTAACAATTATCAAGCTTCCTTGAAGTGCTGTTGCTCATAACGTGTCTAAGGAGATTTACATGCACTTTAAACAGTTGCATAGGTTTTACATGCTGATTATGGCGTACATATTATTCAGTTCTGATCCAAATCATTCTTGTCTTACTTGGATTCTTTTTCTTCAAACTCTGAATTACAGATATATATCTCAGTTCTGGTGTAACTGTACCAGTAGGTGCAATTCTAGTTGTGCCTTTACAGCTGGTTCAAACGGATAACACTATTTGGGGAAAGGATGCTAGTCAATTCAATCCATATCGATTCTTGTCAGAGGGAAAAGAGTGCATAGGTACACAACATTCTTCTTTTCTCCCATAATAAACTTGCACATGTTCATTCTTTAAACTTTTTTTTTGATGTATCAGCAACCAAGCTATCTTTTGCTATGAAATTTTTCTTCTTTTTTTTCTTTTACTTCATACATTTCAACAGTCGTGATTAATGACTTCCTATCTCAAGGATAAATATGCATACTAATTTCCTTTTCCCATATCCCTATTAAAAAGGGCCTGTCTTCAATCATATTACAGTCTAATAAGTTTTTCTATCATTTTTACATAATCCATTGACAAAGAAGTGGCAACATTACTTTCATCTGCAAAATGTCTCAATTCAGTTCCTATTTGTTATAAAATCAGTACATTTGCGCTGATGACCTTTGGCATAGATTATCTTCATCATTGCATGTTATGCAATTTGATCCAAGTGCAACTTCTATCTGTCTCATTAACTTGATAAAGTTTATATTAATCATGCTTGCATTGTCTTTGTCACAGTGCAATTTCTTTTTACAGCATTGTGATTTTGTTGTCCATGCACCCCCTTGGAGCTCATTATTCTTATAGTTGAGTGCTAAATCTGTTTGTTCTATTTGGCATCCAGGCATATGCAAGGAACATGAAGGCTCTGAGAAAAGCTTTTCTCTTAGTGAACTAAATAAAAATGCAGCCTTTCTTACCTTTGGTTATGGTACACGAGCATGTGTTGGCGAGAAGTTAGCTATTCTTGGGATTTCAGCACTTATTGCGGCTTTGCTTCAGAACTATGAGGTTCAGTCTTTTGTTAGTCTTGCTAATGAATGTTAGTTATTTCAGGCTTTGCGCATGTGCATGCTTTATGTTAAATCTGCACTTGTCCTTCATGCATTTTGAAAACCCTTTGATACGGCACAGTTCTGTTTCTCTGTTTGATCTTATGATCTCTGGCCTTGATAGGAAATGATTCACAGATTTATCTATCATAAAAAAAAATTGAATGTTCCTTTTAGTTTGCTAGAATTTTGTAGATTTGAATGCTTCTAGTCTAATTCAATGAGGACAAGAAATAGATCATGAGTTTATGTTATTCAGCAAAATGATATTATGTTTTCATAGGTAGTTTACACTTAACAGCATTTCCTTCTGCAGATAAGGTTTCAGCCAGGACTAGACAGTGATCCAAAACCAATACTAAATGACTGCGTCCTTAAGCTTCTTCCAAGCCCAAAAATTTTCTTTGCCAAAAGAAGTCAGAGATAGAGCAAAGTGAAAGGTTCTACCTGAGTTTTGCTGCAGTGGTGTAGCAAGGACTTGGAAAAAAAAAAAAAGAAAAGCCTTTGCATCCCACCTATGGTGAAGGACACCGTTTGACAAAGCTTTTTTTTTCCCCCTCCCTCGGTTTTTAACAGCTCCAGTGATTATTACCACACCCTTTTAGTAGTTTGGAAGCACTTGGGAGTTGTTAACTCTAGATGGTCCTTTGTTCAGTTGTATGACGTTTTTCCTCCGAAAAGGAGTTTGTTGAAGCGGTGTGAAATGTGATTATGGTCACAGACATAATATGTTAGCAAAATAAGTGCCCCTTGTCACTATTTATTGGGTTATGTAATTGTAGAATGCTCATTCTCATCAATCTTGCAAATATCTTTTTTAGATGTGGCAATTTGCAAAGTGAAGTGTTCATGGGGAGGTCCTTATCCATTAATTGCTAAACATTTTTAATCACCAATAGTTAGCATATCATAAGATTCTGAATGCACCGATAGTCAATAAACTATCAGACGCTAGACGAATGCAACTGGGCGGTACTAATTTAGAGGCAAGACTAGAAGACCTTGCATTCGTTGGGCTCAATAAGTACTGTAGAAGTTCATCATTTCTTGTGGACAAAAGGGAATGATGTAGTCATGATTGATTAATCAATCCATCAAATATTGAAAGGGTAATTAAACAACGACAGTATGGCTCTCATTAACCAGAGAAACTCTTGATCCTTATCTCACACATGAAGTACAATCATAACGAACGTACAATGATATTAGAAATATTTTTGGTAAGTACTTATACATCACCAAGCATGCGGAGTATATTGCAGTAGTTTTGAGGTCTAAGGTACAGGTAATATAGAGACATCAATTTTGAAGCATCTTTAACAATACAATAGCTCCATTTATTGACACAATAAAAAGTCTTGGCGAAGTCTTCGATCCCCTGTGCAAAAACAATAGCATCTAATAGAAAACAACCGATTGCACAGATATTGACAACTTCAATTGTGAAGCGAGGCATGCAAAGCGACCTCAGCAAGTCTAAATCTCACACAAAGCTTGATGTCAATCACTAAATCTGAGAATTTGTCATTTACTTTAAATGCACTGATCCAAATGCGAAGTCAATTTTAATTTGAAGTGAAAATTATACTATAGAATCTGGATTATCAATATTAAAAAAAAAGTTTCAAAGGCTTATGTGCAAAATTCTTCACAAAACACTCTCATAATCATCAAAATTCTCATTGTGTATCATTAGTTTACATTGCAAAGTATAAACAATGTAAAGTATTTCCTTGATTCAAATAGCTACCTAAATCTCATGGAAATCTGTAACGCTAACTTCTTCTAAGTTAATTATCATTCCTTTCAAGCAATATTAAAACTTTCAAGCAAGTTGAAGTTCGGTAGCATCACATTACCTAGCTCATGGTAGTGGGTTCTTAGGAGGATGACTCTCCAGCGTGCCTGAACTCCTGTAGCTCCTTGAAGTTGAGCCATGGCTTGACCCACACTTTGGCCTCGTAGATCTTCTTCTTTCCCGCATCAATGACCTCGACCGTCAAGTGGTGCAGAGTCCCAGCGACCGCCTGCTCCCTCGCCTTGATCACGCTCGCGAACTCCAAAAAAGCATTCTTCACCACCACAAACAAATCACTTAAACACCGATAATTGACACAGAAAACAACCGATCGAGGTAAGGAAGAACGAATGCGAGCCGAAGAAGTCGAGAATAAAAAATTTCACGAATGTAAGAACAAGGGTGGTCGGTACAAGATCTAATACAGAAGAGCGTAGCGAGATGAGATAATAGAAAGATAGACCTCCTTCTCGTTGTGCTGCTGGACGGCGAAGCGGCCCAATTGCTCAATCTCGAGGCCGTTGGCAGCCTCCCCCTCGACGTCTCTGATCCCTCCAAAGGTGGCCATGGCGTTCGGATCGCAGAGAAAAAAAGGAGGAGAGGATGAGGAATGAGGTAGGTAGAAGGAGAGAGGGATCGTCGTCGCCGACGCATGCGAAGCGAACCCCTCCTCTTTCCTCTTTATTCGCTTTTTTGAATAGTTTATTTTGGTCGATCCCTATCAGAAAGTTGCGGATCTGATTCGGCGTTACCAATCGGATCATCGCGAACGACCCGTTTCATTTTCTTCCGTCTAACAGTCCCCTCTCTTTTTGACAGAAAGTTGCCGATCGCCATTGACTATGCCACGTGGATGTCTCTCCCTCATTTGCGCACGCCGGTGCTCAGGCTAATCATCCCCATCATTTTAAATAAATATAAAATTAAACAAATAATTATATATTATTTAAGAAGAGGTAATTTGTATTATGGCTGATGTGTGAGGTGACAGTGATGTGAAAGTACTAGAATATAAAAAGTGAAAGCGGCTAATACATAATATATCTCGATCCATTTAGACAGATCTAGCGAGTTAATTTAATATATAATTGTTTTAGTTGACACAGTCGTCCACGAGTTGACTAGAGAAATTTTTTAAGAGCATCTGTCCGAGGCGCGCTCAAATTAGAATAGGAAATAAAAGAGATAAAAATAACATAATTACAAGAGTTAAGTAAGAAAGAGCCCTTTCTTCTTTACTATTTAAATAATTATATATCTATAATGAGATAATGTATAATGAGGATATGAAGATATAACCACATGGAGTGATGAAAACTGTAAAAAAGTGAAAATATGAATTTGATCAAATCAAATTTCATCGTATAAACTATGAATTATCTCTCCAAGTAAATAATATAGAAGGGCTGATTAGATTAATCGTTTCATTCTGTTATTGCCAAGGAGACAAGGAATGGACTAATGATAAATATAATAAATCATTTGCAGTTTTGATTCTATTGCATTCCATTGTAAGTTCGTCTTAATTATATTTTCATTTCATTCAAAACAGAATTGTGTTCCAAGTGCATAGCTTAGCGCAGAGTGCCACGATGGGATTAAGAAAATATGCCCGACGTTTTGATAGGAAAATAATTATAGAAAAAATATAATTTTTTTTAAAAGGCTGAAATTTTTTATTCGCTCGCTCCTAGGAGTTTTCCATGTATCTGTGATGCAATGCAAATGTTCAATTGCTTGCTTGCAATTAAATTTGTACTTCAATTATAAAAAAAAATCAGTGCTTTAAAAAAAAAAAGTTGAGTAAAAAAAACTATCATATTCCAATGAGAAAAACTTGAGAAATTGAGGGCCCAACCGGGTTCGAACCGGT
>JBAMHZ010197766.1:0-14483 GCA_037177395.1 Alpinia galanga | reverse complement strand
ATTACTTACACTTCCCTCACCTCCTCCCAAACAAAGCATTAGTGCTAATTGCGACATACTCCAATGCCGCTTGTGATGCCTTCGCGCACAAACTCCTCCAGCACCATTCCCTCCAACATCAGGCCAACATTGATTCTTTCAGCATCATGCAACTTTTCCTTAATAGCCCCTCCATCTCTCAAAGAGGTGTCTTTCCCCTTGTTAGCTTGAGGAGCTTAGGAACTTGATGGGAGTGTTATGAAGTATTATACAAATATGTAATGGGTAAGGGCTTTAATATTCCTATTTATTAATAATATCTATATAAAGTTAGAAAGGGATACCTAAGGCTCCTTGAGGAAGAATCCCTAATTTTCTGCTTAGCAGTATACATAAATAAGCATGGTTGGATTAGTTAAGAAAGTAAACAGATCTAACAACTACAGTCATGGAAAACATATGCATAATCAATCATTACATTAGACTTCAAACAATAATCAACAAACCCCTCGATACATTCATCAATAAGAGTAACTGGATTTTGAGTCCAAGGAGAAAAACCCATAGGATTTGATAAATACATAATGAATGCCAAGCACAGAAATAACCAGACAGAAAAAAATAATACAACCTTTGCTCGAAGATGACCAATGGGACTTGCAAATTCAGGAAGAACATGTTGGACTAACATACGCTCTAGCTCTGACTTATAAGGTTCGGTTTGTTTAAGTTTATCACACAATGATCCAATAGCCAGAAGAGCACCATCTTTCTGGCGATATGGTTTATGTTCAATAGGTGACTCATCATATCTGTAACAAAGTGATAGGCAAATAGATCAATGTTTTTCGTTATAAGGTTCATGAAGTGAATGAAAGAATCCTAATAGACCAAAGAATTAAAGACCTTTTAAAAATCTCCACAGTGAAGTGAATAAACTTTTGTAGGTTCCCTTTGCCGCGCTTTCTCACTAATTCACTCACAAAGTCTATGGCTGCTGTTCGAGGACTGTATAGATCTTCCAAAATATCTGGATAACATATATAAAGAATAGAAATGCTATTCAGAGATTGTAGTTCATATAATTAAAACCCAGTGCAAAAAAAAGAACCACCCAAGCTCACCATAGCCCTTTCTAACATACTCATGTGGATCTTCTGCCCATAGATTTTGATCATTGTCATTGAAACACATTAGAGGGAAGACAATCTCAAAAAGAACAATATCAAGTTGTGGCTGCAGCAATTGATACATGCTGTTCTTCGATATACTGCAGAGGATCAATGTCATTGAGATAATTCACGATACCAAGGAAATTAGAAAAAAAAATCCAAAATTTAATTTGAGGTAACAAAGAGAATGACCAGCATAAGAAGGCCTAGGTTATAAGATAGAAATGTTCAAACACACAGTCTACAAGAATGGGTTAACAAATAGCTACCTACAGTAGTGTGACACACAAATCAACACTAGGAAGAAATGCAATTTCCATAATTCTGAGAAAATTCTGTGCCTTCGAAGATAAAAAGATAGATATCTAGGTGTTTTAGATAAAATATGTGGAAACTAATATGTAGATAGCATGCCATGGAAAAAAAATTTAAAGCATTCAAATAAGTTGACCAAACAACAACCAACTTCAGTAAAGCGATGCAAACCTGCTGGTGAGATATTGAAGTATAAGGTTAATAACCCTATCAGGTAGATAACCGCCTGTACGAACAACATTGAGCAATTGTAGGTGACATTGCAGAATTTTGCCAGCACAGCTATCATGAAACATTTGAGCAAAAGCTTTATTCTCTGGCTTCTGGAGCTTCAGATCCCCAAACCTTTTATAAATTCTTCATAAGTCAATATAAGCATAAGATAAACAATATTCAGCCTTACATTCAATAGCCATGCATCTAACCTTGTGTACAAACGATTTAAGATGTGAATAGTCCACTTCTTCACTTTCCACCATCCCCAAGCTTTCCTGAGGTCAGGATCAGTTGGTTGACCTTCCAAAGGAACAGGTCTCTCTAATAAATTCAAGAAGAGAGCCATCCATGCACTGAACACATTGGGTGCAAGTAATAGTCGTGGGATCTCTAGCTGAAATGGCATATTAAGTTGAAGAAGGAAAGAATAAGGAACTAATAAGAAATAATATAGTGAAAATAATGAATTTTTCTTGTCAAACCTACATATATGGATGACCAGAAAATTTTGCATACGAGCTTGATAAGTTCTGCCACTTCAATTGAGGGATTAGTTATCTGAAGAAGTTTGTTGAATATGTCCAACAGAACAGGAAATGTCTCCTTAACAATGAGATTAAATGGTGTTCGATCTTCATCAGATTTGTACCTGTATATTTTTAAAAGAAAAAACAAAAATAGTCAGTCAGCCATATACAGTTCAAACAAGTACACAATTATATGCAACAAATTCTCATTCTTTCACAGAAAAAATTGGACTTAATTATCTAAATTATCTTGAACCACGCACATTCAACCACACACATTCAAACCCATGATTAAGGTTGATAAATTTGTAGAAATAAATAGTAGAAAAAACATATAAATAAAATATCAAACAAATCAATGTGTCAACTAACTGCAACAGCAGAATAAACAGTAAGAAAAGTAATGGAAAAATTCAAACTCATGATTAAGGATGATAAAATTGTAAAAATAAATAACAAAAAAACAAAACAAACAATGAGAAACGTGATAATATAACTTTAAATGCATACTATTTGCTTGTTAGCATATACTTACTCATATTTTCTGGAGAGAACTCTTAATACATACAATGCTGCAAATACTTGCTGGTCTTGCAATTGGAGATTGCACTTCACCCAATGAAGAAGACTTGGCCACTGCTCTGGGTAATCATCTTGGACAATTGTTTTTATGCATTCTCCAAGTTGAGCTCTGTGAAGCAAACATACACGTAAAAATATACCATACAAATATGAATGATGCACCTAGTGTAGCAAAAAACTGAAAAACGTAAAGTTTGGTGCCAAGTAGCATCAACTCATTCTAAGATGTATACATAAGTTGGAAGCAAAATGGAACCTTATGGCCACACACGGATACTCAGTACCCAAATGGCATTTCAAACCTCAAAGTAACTTATATCAATATTTGACTTTTCCAACTTAAGATGAACTTGCAATAAAATTGTTGGAACAAAAAGAGGGATGTCAGTAGTGTAGAGACAGTCCAGCTCCAGTGTAGCTCAAACCACCAACAGTGCAGGTCAGCTTGGAACCTAGAACTATGTCAAGATTATAGGATTTTGTAGCCCTACGTCAGATTTCATTATCAAGAGTGGTAAACTCAACCAGAGTTTAAAAAATTATTCCATGGCAATTGGCAGAGGTGAAAATTTCCATTTCACCTGCTGACTGGCATATGACAATGCACAAAATCTTTATACATTTCCTCAATCCTCAATGGCTCCCATAATTGATTTCCTTCGCGAATGACAAAGGTGAGTGATAAAGGCGAGTGGCAAATCCCTTGTAAACGATGAAGATGAACAGAAGATCCCTCACAAGCAACGAAGGAGAGCAGCAAATCCCTCACAAGTGACGAAGGCAAGCAGAAAATCATGTGCAAGAAACGATCAATGATTCTCTTGAGAGCTGTATGTGGCAAATCCCTTGCAAGCAATAAAAATGAGCAATGAAGATGAGATGCAATGAGGTACCATCTCAATCGCATGACAAAGACGAGAAATTTTCTGATGAAGGCAGGTGACTCTCAAATCCTTCCTAAATGTGATTTGTCTCATTCCTCATCGGCAAACATGACTTCTCATTCCTATGGTAGTGATTTAAGGCTACGATTTCAAAGGTAAATGGCTTTCCACTTCTCCCCTTTCCTACTCTATCTAATCTTCTCCGTCTACTCTTCCTTCTCCTCCTTGATGCCTCTAGCACCATGTCTCTACACGCTTCAGCATAGCACAAAAATGTCTTGTTTCAGTTTGGGACTGACACCCTAGCTAAGAATGAAATTTCAATCTTTGCATTCAACATTATTTCTTAGGATAGAATTCAAATTAGACAACCTTGGTTAGAAAAATATTGATCAAATTTCAGCATAATCAAGCAAAAAAGATAACACAAATCATATTATTACACAATTTTAAAAATAAAAGAAATAAAATGAAACAACACACAGTACTACAGTAGAAAGAGAAATATTCGGTAAGAGCAACACAAAAGAGATGAAATAGGAATATAACAAGAATGTTGAGAGAGATAGAGAGAAAAAAACTTTTTCCTAACATAAAATTGGCTCGAGTACTAGATTTTAAGCATGCAATAACTAACCACATTCTGTACAAAATAAAAGGAGAACATGCATACAAACCCATTTATAATCATTACAAACAATACAACCTAGTGCAATTTTCATGATTGTGTCACAAGTGGATATGCCCAACGGTATCCATCAAATGTTTGGAGAAAGTAAAAAGTTCTTAAAATGGCCTTGATATATTCAGTAAATGCATTTGATCTGTACCTCAATAATGGTGGAACATGAGCAACAAAACCAAGGATATTATCACGGACCATCTGCTTGTCATTCTCAGATATTTTTTGGGCCTCACCTGGAAACCTTAACTTAATTAGAATTTAGTAGAAAGTTGGGTTCTAGATGTTTAAAACCATAATACTTTGGTCTTACCAGGTTCGTGAGGCGACCAGTTTTTAGCTACAAAATTTTTAAAATGGATGCTAGCCACTTGCCGCACAGCCATATCACAACTACCATCTATTATGATCTGCAGTAACCTAATCAAATGCTGTGGCATATACTGCAACTGCTGAAAAGAATTTTTGAAATGGTTATGCCAAACAAAATAGGAATAAAAAAGCAAAAAAAAACAATCATGTGTAGTTACGCATGCTATACTGTATTCAGTTTCCAAGTTCGTCTAATGATCCAAGTTAAGGAGAGATATCTTAGCATCACCAAGTGTCGTACATGCAAGGAAGGGGAAAAAAAGAAAGTACAAAGCCATGCTAAGTCACTTAGAATCTCTTTTTGCCAGTGGCCATATGATATACTTAACACCTTTCAAATTAACTTTGAACTGAAGAATGGAAGAGAAACAATTGGCAGTGCATTTTACTTTTGCTAATAGGATATATATTGAGGAAAAGGACATTCAAATGCCAGGCCATTAGGATAATGTAGTACAGTGGTTGAGAAGCAAACAAACATCTAATGATCTATGTACGACATTTCATGTTTGAGATGTCCTGTCATCAGCAATTTTGCATAAAGAGATTAATGATCTTAATAGCGCCCATCAGAGAGATTCAAAACAGGCCTGACAAGAGATAACTATCATTGCACACAGAGAAATAAATGAACTCATGGAGATGGAACATGAGGGGATTCATGTCCTTCTAAAGCCTTTAACCCAAACAAAATTGAAAATAAACTAAAAGCAATGAAGAAGAGAAATAACTCTGTACCTAATGACTCAAAACAAAAAAAAATGAAGTTACAGATTAGAAAAAAAACCTACTGAGAAATTTCCTGCAATCCTAACAAAGCCAATTACCAACTTAGGAATTTACTTAAAATTTTAAAATTTCTACAAATCAATATCCTTGTTTGCACATGATTCAGTTTTTTATAAGAAAAGAGTGTGCAATGACAATTCAACAAATTTTATCGTGATTTGATTTATTTTCCATGATAAAGAGATAAGAACAAAGTTTCCTTCAATTACAAGGGGTTAAATGAACCTATATTTGATTAGCCTTGTAGCACCATGGCTTGTGGGGATCAAATTAGATCTGATCATCATAATATGATTTTGTGAGGCATGAGGACTGAGGAGAATATAATTCCAATCCACATTATGAGCATCGAATGTCGTAGGTGCTAGGTCAAGTCTGCATCACAACTCACAAGGAGATGCTAGCAAGACATCCTTCGACCACAAGTAATTGAGAGAATTTATATGCGCACCATAACCAATGGGTAAGTTGGGTCTTTGCCATAAAAATAATGTTTCCAAGGCATCCTTCAACCATGTGGGGCACAAAAATTTCTCCTTGATTGGAATAAAATGCACTATATATGTTGAGCCAAGCCTCATAGATAATAGTGAGACGTCCTCCAACCATTTAAAGTAAAAAAATAAAGATCATCATAGAAGATCTTTGAATCACAAGGGATCAGCAGATAACGCTGCAATAGCCCCAGAGTTGACAGGTGAGCTATACTTGTTTGCACAAGCTGAAGGAGAAAAATTATTAAACCGGACCACAAATTAGAGGTGAGAACATTAGATTTATATGCGCACTCATTCTCTTAGTTATTTTTCCTCGTTAGGAGGTGTTGGGTTGATTGTTTGCTCCTATAGGAAATCTGACATGGTCTGATTATGGTTGTCCAACAGAGAAACCATAGAGCCATTCTAGTTCATGAATCGATACAAAGTGGAATTTTTAAACTTTAGCATGTTGTGCTTATCAAAATGAGAACAAGCATCTAAATATTAGTTAGCTTACATAGTTTTTCCGGAGGAAAAAACAAAACAGAGTGGAATCGTGCAAGCTTTCAGAAACAAAGTCTAAATTATCTCTTTTATTCAACACTTATAAACCGGTACAGTTGCACAGAATTTCGTACCAATTTCGATCAGAACAACAGAAAAGAAACCCGTATGAACCAAAAAAACGAGATAATAATAGTGCTCTGATCACATAGTAGTTCAACTGGTCGCGGACAAGAGTAGCAAGACACAGTCAAAAACCAACATCCTCAAAAAGACAATCATTGAAAAGAAAATCAGGAGTGCATTTCACCTGGTTGAGGCTCTGCTCGGCGTCTTTCCGCTCCTCCGGGTTGTGGCTAAGCGCGGAACGGAGCACAACGGCGACTCCAGCGAGGTCCATGGCGGCGGAATCCTTATCCGTCACTGCCGAAAGGAACCTCTGTGGGCTCTAGCCAGCGGCCGGGGCAGCTCCCTGATGGTTTGGTTCGACGACGGAGACACGACGACCACTCTGGCAACGGGAGCCTGTCTCCGCGGCGAAGGCGAACAGGAATTTAACCCTAGGGTTAGGTTAGGCTTTAAAATCAGATGTCCGAACCGGACCGGCTAAGGGCGGCGCTCTCGCTCGATCTTGGATCCTCTCCAATGAGTCTTCTTACAAGTCGAACCTGATTCCGTGATCGACAGTAGGTTACTCTTCTAATCGTAAATTATAGGGCGACGACCAATAATAGGTTTATCAATTAGAGGGGAAATGGAGGGGATCCAAAGTCCCTAAGTATCTACTCGTAGTCTTGGATTCTTTACTCGAGCTGGAAATAGCAGCTGGACTTAAAAGGATGAGTTGTTTCGAGGACGAATTATCGGGAAAATATCTCTTAAGTTCAAAATATGGGAACAGAGTACTTTTTTTATTATTCTATTGTCGAATGTAATTGAAATTTAATGACAATATATATTTATCAATCAAAATAATTGAGTCATGTGATTTATATATTTACTAGTAGCTGTAATTATATCGAATCAAGATCCCGAGCCTTAAGTTAGACATCCTCACCACTCCTATAAATTTGCATGACTTTTATAAATAAAAAAAAAAAAACTGAATGAAAAGAATCATGTAGAAGATACACACAAGCAATGGGCAGTAGATAATATACTCACCCAGCTATTACATGAGATTTCGGCCAAAACTATCCTCTCGTGGAATGGGGAAGAGAATTCAGAAAAGAAACTAAAATGAAAGGTGAGGAACATCTTTTCTTCCATTTTCTTCTACTACTTAATGATAATATGGAAAAAGAAGAGAGGATATAGACAGCATAAATACAAGCTAGCATTCTAATTGTTTTGTTATATCTCATTGGCAACTTCCAATGGGAAACTGAAGTTAAATCTCCCAAAAGATATATTAAAAGAAAGAAAGGCCCTTCATGGAAGCAACATATCATAGAATTGAACAACAGCAATAAGTCCTAGTGCCCAAAAGTTCTATTGCTGATATATGTACCGTCCACGAATACAATGAAAATAGAATGATGAGTAACATGGCCTAAATGAGTGTCAAGCGCTGTTTACTTGATACGGTGAGTCACTGCAGTGCAAATGTTTTGTCAAGGCATCTCTCATGCCCTTCCCTCGGGGATCCACATGCTGTGAGTTTGATTCTCTGTAACCAGCATCATGGTGGTTTAGAAGAGCAACATCAGCATTTAACTTATCACCCATGTCGATAATGATGTTATGAAGAAGACAGCAAACGAGTATAATACTTGGTAATTTGTGTTTATCTGGTCTCCACATAACTTTATGTAATATCCTCCAGCCACCCTTCAATTGCAACAATGCTCTTGCCGCAAGAAGCCTCGCTGCTTTTTGTTTGGCATTGAAGTCGAGGACCGGAGCAGGTAAGCTTTTGCCTTCGTATGGTGTCATAAGCCAATGAAGTAGGGGGTATGTTGCCTCTCCTACTATGAACTCACGAATTTCTGACTTCTCTCGAGTCATTTTAACAGGTCCATTTAGACGCTTCCCACTCTCACAGAGTTTGAAAAAAACTGAACACCTTAAGGCAGGCAACATTCATGCTTTCAGGCCAACCAGTCACAATGTCGAGGAATCTCAATTCATGGTCCACAATTCCTTGCAAGAACATGCTGTAATTGCCCTCCTGGTCGCACCAATCATCTGATGATTCCACTGCAGGGAGTGTCATTATAATGTGGGTTGCATCAATGGCTCCACAACAATTGGGCAATCCGAAGGCAGTCTCCAATTGGCTTTTGACTTCATCCATCCTATCTGCATCAGGCCACCTGAGATGATGCCTTGCTCGCTCCTCCATGGACTCAATAAATCTCCATGTCACCTGAGAAACAGTAGACTGCCCAACGCCAAAGGCAGCCCCAACAGACACCTGGGATTCTCCAGATGCTAATCTTCTTATTGCAATGGCAACTTGCTTCTCAACACTCAGAAGCCTGCCTTCAATGTTTATAAGACCTGAAGGAGGCCTTGAAACCAAGTCCTCTCTCACTATTGAGCAGATATACTCAAAGGTTTTCATCGACACCCGAAAAAAATACTTGAAAGCTTCATCTTCACCAGAAGGAATGGCAAGACCTACATGTTACAGGTCAAGGATTAGAAACAGTAGAGGAATCAAGATTATTCTATATTAACCATTTTACAAAGTTTAAATGCTAACACAGTGATGTGTGGTACGTTTAAAATAAATGAAGTTTCACAGCCACACTTGACATGATTCTTCTTCACTTTCTCCACCTACTTTTCCTGCTATCAATGTTTCGCATTGTTTTAGTCATATTTTCTTCTAGTATCTTACAATTAAAAACCAAAGCAGACAAGCGCAAGTGATTTTTCTTACAAAGAATGGATATTGGAGAGAATGCGTTACATAGACCAAGACAGTAAGGTTTGATAGTAGAGATTGGTTCTGGTATTACAATCCAATTAAGAGATTCTTAGTGTTCCAAGGTATTAAAGCCAATTCTAATACCTAAAAGAGTGCCCACTGGGTCACAGAGCAAAGAAGATGAATGGCACACAAATTAGTGGGAACAAGAGGAGCTCATCAACCTCAGACTGTCCATATCCACAACCCTTGAGAAGGTTAAGCCTAGCATTTGCATTGAAATTAGATATCTTGGAAGGTAAACTAAAATCAAATGAAATATGGATCAGATCTATGACATTTTAAAGCCATAAGATCCTAAAAATCACCATTGTGAATTGTTGAAGTGGGATACTCCATGCCCATTAGTTTCTACAAGTGCAGTGGTCCAATATTTTAAAAAAAAAAAGTCCTATGCATGAAGCTTTCGCTAATGTGGAATCCCGAGAAAGCATCAATTGTACATAATTTTATTTTGCATTGCAAGAGGCTATTTCCGCGACTTGAATCGTGACCTCTAAGTCACGCGACAACAATTTTACCGGTGCACTAAAACTCCCCTTCATTGGACCATGCATTGCAGTGGTCCAATACATGAACATAAAATTAATTTCTTTCCTAACAAGTCAATCAATTTTAGCACAGCATCATGAAGCCAGTTAAGGATCCTAAAGCATGAGAGAAACGTGCCGAAGCTGAGATACTCCATGTCCATTAGTTCCACGTATACAAGTGCAACGGTATAAGTATACGAGTATAAAATTTTCCTAATAGCTCAAACTTTTAGAATAAGTGGTTAGTCAGTCCCTTTAACACGAACCAAAAGATGCAACAATCTTAGTCTTGAACTTTAATTACCATATCAAGGGATAAAATTTCAAGAAAGTAGAGTGTAAACCAAACGACGATGAGGCATGAGTTCTAGTCATGATTTATAGTCACTATCTGAAAGATTAAGCATTTAAAAAAGGATAAAATGCATTAATCAAATTATTAGTAGGGCATAAATTTTTTAGCTAAGCTGATTGCAATATTAATGTATGATCACAAGAAAACATAACTCTCCTAAATATATTGGATAGCAGCGGCTACAAGAAATTGCAAGAGAAAAGCAAAAGCAAGTTCAGAAACACAATGGTTTCTGTGATTGTACCATAAGGACCTATCTATATTTGCATGAAGCCTTCCTTCTCTTAACACTTTTTGTTTACATTGCTAGTTACATTCATCTGTATAGCCGATAAGCAAGACCAGCAAGATGCAATAAAAACATATTGGAACAACAACAAATGGTTAATTTGGTATGAGAGTGGTGGCATTGCACCCACACCTGCAATAAACTTGTTGCTCTTAGAGCCCCAGAAAGTGTTACCATCAATCCTAACAAGGGCACACTACCTTTATCACCCCCCAAGTAGTCCACCATCGCACCTGATCCCCATACAAGTCGACCAAACACTCTGGGAACTAAGTGAATCCAACTCCAGAGCTGATAATAAATGATTTAATACTCATCCTTTGTTTCTAGAGGACTGTAGTCACTTACTTTGCGGTATAACATACGTTTTGGCAGCTAAATGATAAAAGTTGTCCAATTACAGCTGAATTTAAGACCTTGAATATTGGATGTATGAACCAACATCAAGTTGTACCAGTCCCAACCAACTACTTGAGGTCACCTAGGACATTATGAATGACAGTTTGGCTCATAATTATTCATGTTGTATAAAAAATGGTAGTCTGGTACACGAAGCTCCTGCCAATGCGGGATCCTGAGAAAGGATTTATTGTACATAGCCTTATTCTACTTTGCAAAAGGTTGTTTCCAAGACAAACCCACGACCTCCATGTTACACGACAGCAACTCATAATTATTCATATTGTATGCATTCCAAAGAAACACTTCATCATATCTGTATAGTTGAACACTCATAATATTTAATACACCAGCTAAGTAAGGAAGCTAAATGACAAAAATTGAAATTTATTTACAGTTAAAAAGGATGTGGAATTGTAAAAAATACAACCTGCAGTTTGATTTATCAATACTGTAAATGTTTCGCATATGTTCCTAAAGGATAAAATCTACACAGTTCTTACTGATTCAAACCATTGTAGGCCCAATAGCAACTCAATACTTCTAATACTTAATTCGTTTAACTAGTGGCCAAAATTCTCCAACTAATTTTACCTGAAACCTCAAGATGACAATAAATATCTTAGCCAAAGAATAGCTTAGGTAGCCTATTTAACCTCTTTAATACAAGATTTATTTCCTTGTTCGAGTAGGAGAGCCCAGTAAATAATGCATGTTAAGAATGTAAATGTATGAGCTTACTTTCCTAACAACTCAAGCTTTTAATATAAGGGATCAATCATTGAACTTTAACATGTGCCAAAGAGATTCTGTGTTCACATTCTGGCTGTGTCAATATTAATTCCTTAGCTAATTGAGTCAAACCATAGTTGGGCCTCGGCCAGTCCAGTCCAATCTGTCCCCCACATTTAAATTTCCAACCATAGCTTTCCATTTAAATTTCCAACCACAAAGTTATAAACAGAACTAAAAAATAATAAAATTTTACTGAGAAAATTTCTTACATCGAAAGCCTCCGTCAATCGGTTTTATAGTCAATAAAAAAAGATAAATTATAATATTCTTGAAACTAACAAAACAAAGAGATAAAGAATCCATGTTAAGTCAAATTTAATCATTATTTTACTAAGAATAATTTACCTTATGCTAGTCGTTTCAGAAAAAAATAAAATAAAAAATCTACTGTTGTGCAAAAGGCGATTCGCTCGCCCTCAGCACCTCTGCCAACCGGTCCCACAGCCAACACGGAGGAGGTAAATCACGAGGAGCACTTTGTGCCCAACCAAAGGCTAACACGGCAGGAGAGCAGGCACCCCGAAAAGGCTTACAGCCCTCGGAGATTGACCCTTGCTCTATTGTTCAACTCTGCTATGGCGCTAGTCACGAGGACAAAAAATATTGTGCAACCCTTGCATGGCTGGCGGAGTGTCGTCAATTATTTGATGAATTATCAACGAGCAAATTCACTGCGTTTACAAAAGTCCTTTTCATGTAATAAATGAGATTGAAGTTTAATTAGTCGTATACTAAATTTGTATAATAAACGAGATTGACATTAACTAACCCTGGTTCTTCATGTGCATCTCATCTTGTTTACCATAAATATTATTTATGAATTGTCATGGTCGTCATCCACTTTTTCTAGTTCAACACTCGTTGAAACTTTTGATTGAAATAATGTTCTTTCCAATAAACCAACTATTTGGAGAAAGTTATTCGGCGTACAATTAAAGAGTATCCCTTTCTATTTAATCCTTAAAATACCATTTGTGATCAACTCTAAATCTATTTTGTATGAAACATTATATCTTCGATCTTTTTTAATATAAAGCAACTTTGGGTGGAACAATTTTGATCTAAGATATTTAAGACAAAAAAGTCATAAATATAAAATGATATTATTTTATACAATTTTTTTTCCAAATATAGTGAGACGTTTTAAATAGAAAATATGATATAAATAAATAAGGGTGTTTTCATAATTTTCTGCCAATCTATTTTGTATAAAAATTAAAAGGGCAATTCTAATTATTAAAATGGATATTTTTTTAAAAGAAATCAAAAGGATCAGTCAGCATATTTCTCTATAACAAAATACTCTTATATATGAGGAACATAAAAACGAAGTAAAATAATCTAAATGAAAGAAAAATTAATCCATTTTCACGTTATGAAATTGTTGAGATATAAATGTTTTTAATCTATGTTTGTGTTTATAATCATCATCAAAATTTATTTGTCTCAACTATTTCAAGTGTATTATGCAAGAAAATTTTATCTGTTAAAACTATCTTTTAATACTATTAAACAAAACTCAACTAGTGGTATGGATCATTAGAGTTATATTATCCTGTGCAATTCTTTCTTGGTCGCCCGTGCGTGACTTGTGATCCATCGTTCAATCCATGTGATTGTACAATAATTGAAAATGCACAGTGCTGCCATTGCCCTTGCATCTCGTCGTTGTCATCGCAACCGCAGTGTTCCAATCAGATCCACACTAAAGTCCAATCCTTAAATCCATTGGATTAGTTGCACTGTTCATCTTACCACGATGAGTGTCTTTGCCGACCTCCTCATTACTATATTTTATTATCATTATTGTGCATTTCAAAAACATTGCTCATGATATCAATCCTATAGATCATTGACATTATTTACTATTTAGATACTTAAAGATGTTGCATTTATATCCGTCAATTGCACCATCGTCGTCTACCACAAAACACTAACCAACACTATGTGATTCGTGTGACACCAAGCCACTTTGGCTTTTATCATGGCCCGTCACTGTTTGAACAAGCTCCAACTTATATCACTGATCATTGCATGGCAGGGGTCATTTCAATAGCTCTCAGAGCCACTTGGTACCCTGTGCTACTCTTCTACTATGCTATATTCGCTTCTTGTTCAGACCTGCATGCATGAGAAATCACCTTATTCGATGCTTTTTAACTTTCACTGCCATGGTCGTTGCATCAGCTATGACTTTGTCCCCGTCCAACTCAACTAAGAAGGTTACTATGCCTTATGGCTCTTCGAAGCATGGTTTGTCAAGATGGGACAAGAACGGTTGGAACGGGCATTTCGGGATATGAATGGCTCCTGTCATCCTAGTTTTCCAGTGCCTAATATGTCACAGGGCAATCATCAAAAAATGAATTATAGTTGGGTTGGTAATGCTCTGCTCCATGAGAGGAATATGTTCGTGAATGAAGCAATAGTATGGATCAACTAGAGTTGAAAACGGCAAGAACAAGTACTTATCACCGGCCATTGATTTACCACCTTGATATATCTTGTATTTAATTATTCGGTAGGTGATTAATCTACATCAAAAACTGTCCATTAAGCTATCATAAAAATTTTGAAATTGTCCTCAACCTCGAACCTCAAAGTCCAGCATATGTCTCGAACAAGTAACAAAATTAGAAAACCATCAAACCTATCTCTTGATCAGTCCCCTTTCAG
>JBAMHZ010197234.1:0-14491 GCA_037177395.1 Alpinia galanga | reverse complement strand
ACCAAGTGAATCCGAAACCAATGAAGGCCCAATTAGAACCCCCAAAACACGAAACCCTATGCGAAACAAAGAACTTGAAGGAGAGAAGACGGAGCGGAGAAAAGGATGCGGCGGCGGAAGAGGAAGAGGCGATTCCGTGGCAAGGACTAGGAGAGGAGTCGGCCAGAAGCGACGGTAGCATCCTACTGAACTAGGAATCGAGTCTCGAGAAGCTGCTCTGTTCTCTTCTTCTTCCGAAAGGACGTGAGGAGGATTGAAATCAGGCAAATGAAACGAATCATAAAGTCACCAGTTGCGACCCTCCTTAACCGCACCCAAACTAGTGGAAGCTGGATCACCGTATTAAATAATAAATAAATAAATAAATAAAAGCTCCTTTGTGTGGCCTGGTCAGGAGTCTTGAGGCCCTTATATCATTCAATGCCTCCCTAAGTTTGCTCCCGTTAGGCTTCTTGTTCATTAAATGCCTCCTTCCCTAAGTTCGCTCGTGTAAGAGTTAATTTTTTTTATCACTCGAATAATAATAAATATTTTTTTTTTATTTCTCTGAGAGATGAATTTAATAGGATCGTTAACACGAGCTAAGGAGGAACGTACCAGTACATACTTCAACACCAAAGCTTACGATACAGCAATTCACGAGCTTGGAATGCTGACTAATTAATTTTATTCTAGCACTCTCTCTTTATTATTATTTTTTTTCTTTTTTTTCTTTTGTTTCCCCTTTCAATATTTTGGCTATCGAGTTCTAGATTTATACTGGAACCAAGATTTCCATGTTGTGGCTTGCCATGTGAGAGTTGTGGAGGGTTTAGATTGGCCATGGTCAATCTCAACGCGAGCATAGGTATACAGACCCTGCAAGCGTGATCAGGCAAAAAAGCATGCCTAACCTCAACAAAACACTTAAATACTTTGAATTTCTAAGAGGGAACAGACACAGCCTGGTGAGTTGGAACCATTCGAGTCGTGCAGTGAACTGACAACGAGGATACTTGCCCGTGCACGAGGGGAAAATGGGAAGAAAGAACCATGAGCATCCCGTGCCAAAGGTCTGAAATGTGGACAAGAACCTGCATCAGGAAAGAAATTATTGACTTTGCAAGTTAAAGGAATGAAGTCCTTCCTAATCGCTCAAACAAAAGATCTCATGCTACCGCATGCAAGTGTACAGATGTTGGGGAAGTCAATGCTAAAAGATATTGGGCTTGTAATCCTGACAAAGTTGCTATTCCGTACAGTGTTTTTATTTATTTCTGTAGTCAAAGACAAACATCAGAGGGGGCTCAATTGATCATCAAAAGTGGTTAGTAAGATGATGATCTATTTGGTTTTAGAGACCAATTAATCCTCATTTTCCTGTTGTTGAACTATCTTTCTTTTTTTTTATTCGATCCATTTTTCATCTAGTAACATTTTCTCATAATATCACAATAATAGTGTATGGAAAATGCACTTCGTCTAACATTACTATTGCAAACATCTAGTTTTGTGCGTGTGCTTAATCAATATTGTCTATGTCAGGTCTTGCAAAGAATGGTTGATTATGCTTTAACATATACTGCCTTTTTTTAAAAAAAAAAATACAATAATGTTTATTAAATTAATTTTAATAAGATTATATTGCACTAAAATTGTATTTTAAAATACCACTTGAATTCTAAATTTTACTATGGGGTCAATTCATAATATATATGAACTAGCATTGTAATTTAACTATTGGAAGTTCTATAATATCTAGCAAGTGTTTCCTTTAGAATTATGCATATTATTCAATTTCTAATAAGAAGTTAAGAACAGCACAGAAAAAGGTTTAAATAAAATATATTTAAAAATAAAAAAATATAATCCAATATTTATCCATAATATTTGCTTAGAAATATAAGGTGCAGGCATTTCATATATAAATTTTTTTATGTTAAATATAGATATATATAATTATTTTTCTAAAAAAAATAAAGATTATACTCATGTTAAATATTTGGCCATTCATCCATGTTGGACTAATGGATGTTGAGAATTTTACCTTCAACACTCAACATGAATAGCCATTCATTAACAATAAATTTGACTAGTGAATATTACAAGAACCTTAAAATTGATTTTTTGATAAAAGATACCATGATAAGTACAAAGTTAATCGAGGAAAAAAAATACAAAAGTTACACAGTTATTTGGAAAAGTTTGAAGATTGTTTTTTTTGTTTTAAAAGAACCAAATAATTATATTGGGAGAAAAGTAGAATAAGGGAGCAATATAATGATAATTGTTTCTAAATTGATGAAGAGAGTAGTTTAGACATTTACGCATCTTTCTACCCTTCGTTCTGTCCAAGTAATCAGTAGAAGGGATTGAAAATAAAGTATCCTTCGTATCCTCTCATCATCCCCAATAATTAAGTACTTTAAATGCCTTCCTTCCTTTGCCTTCCGCTCCATCCTCCAACTCCCTTCCCTTTGATTCCCTATCCTCCAAATAATCACAATCTAAATATTATTCCAATTTCGGGACACACACACATACACAAAAATCAGCATAATAATCATTAGTTGTGACTTATATTATTGCATATGCATTAATAAACTAATAAGTGTCTAAATATTACCAATTTAACTGAACTAGATTAGTCCATTTGATAATATATTTAACAGAAATTCGCCTAAATAATAATATAATTATACAAGCACAGTGTTTTGGGAAGAATTTAACCTGTCAGGAATAGGAAACAATGTTTTAGGGAACAAGACAAGGTCTCAGTGTTTCAGGGAGAGATTTGAGTGATTCCGTAAGGGAAAGGAAGAGAAGAATGAGCATCTAGTTATCATTTTCATCTATAATCAGGATCTTTGTCATGAGAAATGGAAGATTGGTACATGCTTCCCTTATATTTGAAGAACAATATCATAGGATCTATTTTAGGTCCTGCAAGTCAGCATAATCACAAAAGGGTACGTCAGGTTGATAATACCATAGAGCTTAACTAATTGAGGCTAAACTCATGCATAATTCTGAGACAAGTTGGTTCGACTGAGAACTAGCTAATACTACGGACAAGTAAATTTTTTTCCACCCTTTTTAATCTTCAAACTTTTTTTTTCCCAACAAAATTAGGAATATTAAATTCTCACAAAAAGTAATCACTAGCCAAGTCCTTTTACTAGCAAAAGTGATCATGAGATTGATGCAACAGTTTGACTCCAACTCCGCACACCTTGCACCACTTTCCAAGCATGACTCTATCTTCAATGCAGAAAAGATATACATGTGGCCTACCACTTTCTGCTGCAATACAACAGCTAAAGGGACCATTTTTCTTTTCGGTTTTTCCCCTCAAACTAAAATATATAGTTTGTCCCACCAAACACAAGCACAGAGCTACAGAAGTCTTGGATCATAATTTTTTTTTTTTAGTTTCCAATTTTTTACTTGTCTGGAAATATAATTTAACTTCTTGTAATTGATTTTTAGCATTAACAATTCCCAGGTGTTTTATCGTTCAAGCATGGTAACACATGGTTCATCGTCTAAATTACACTAGAATTTATGGTTTCAATTTGGATTAGGTGAGATGAACTGATTTCAAGCAAGTAGTTAATTGACAAGATAGTTTAACACCCAATTGAGGAATTGATTATTTACTTATCTGGGGACGTGTGACATTGACCGGCCGATCAGGACCGGCGGCTGAGCAAACCCAACGATCTAGATCGAGGGAGGCGGACCGTCGCGTCCACCACCGCGCACGCCGCTTTGCAGGAGCCGTAGAAGTCCAAAATCCGGAAGCGGTGGGCAACGGTTTCCGCCGATCGGCGCGAGGAGGATGCGGCGTCGGACACGTCACACGGCTCGTCGTCCACGTTGTCGTCGTTGGCGGGAAGGGCGCCCTTGGCGCAGAGGGCGAGCGCGGCAGCGAAGGGGTCGGCAGAGGCACCCGCACCCCTGCCGGAGGCGGCGGAGCGCTTCTTGCGAGGAGTGGGGATCAGATCGGAGTGGGAGCGGACCGGGGGCGGGAGGGGGAGGAGGGGATGAGCAACGGCGGCATCGGCGTTTTCGGGGAGAACAGCGGATAGAGGCTTCGGGATTCCAGGGCGCTGCTCCCAGGAGAATGGTACGGCGGAGGATCGGGGCGAGGGGGAAGCGGAGCTGGAGAAGGAGTGGGATCGGGACCGGGAGCGTGTCCGGCCGGGGCGACGGTTGCAGGACTGGCGATCCACAGGGGACCCGGGGGCAGATTCAGCAGGGGTCGTCGGAGACGGCGGCGGCGGCGCGTCCTCCATCGGAATCGGAGTGCACAAGGAACCGAGAGAGTACGAGAGCGTGAGCAGAAGGGTTTGTTATCGTGCGTGCTATATCAGGCGATCGCACAAACAACTGGAGCTCGAAAACCAGAACGCAGGCCCTCCGCATCTAAAACACATGAAGGAGGCGTTCTCACCATTTGATTCTCCTATATTTAATCCCAACCGTAAAATATTGTACGTCCGATATTAAATCTACCATATCCAACGGCGAAAAAGCAGTCCTTCATGCGCTTTTACGAGAAGCAGCGCTGCATGCAAAAGTTGAGCAGGAGTATGTCAACATCTCTCTGTTGAACTGGCACTGACCAATACGAACTCCGAACCGGCTATAATAGTATAATAGTTTAAGTCATAATTATTAAAATAGTTTTAAAGTTATTTTAAATTGAAATGATTTTATTCAAGTTTAAACAATTTAATAAAATTGGTAAAATCAAATAAAAATACTCTCGTAATTTTGATCAAGTTAAATTGAAAAATAAAATAAAATATTAAATCGATTTACTTTAATATATTATTGACAATTAAATGTAAGTAATTACGACTAAATGTTATATGTTGCATAATAGTATTTTAACAATAAAAAAATACTACGAGTGTTTTTTTTATGAAAAAGGGTAATAAGAATAAAAAGGACGAGGAAATTTTATTTTATTTAACAAAAACTACGGCTATTTTTTTTATCACATTTATTTTTTAAATTTTCAATCCGTACTGTCCAAAGTTAAAATTATATTTTTTTTCCTAAAATATAAACTTCTCCGGGACCAATACTAGGAGTAGTGGAATTGATCAAATTAATTAGGTTGATTAAGTCACACTGTGACAGCTCCGTAATACGGCACGACGGGAGAGAAAAGATTCGGACACGTGGATCACGTGGATCAAGTGTGAGTGGAGGCCGGCATGGCGTCGCTTTCTTTCTTTTAAAAGATAAATGGTTTCAAATGAATATTTCCTAAATATTTGATTTTATGGAAAGGATAGTAAACATTTACGTATCAGTTCATTTGGAGACCATTAAATTGTTTATGTCGAAAGACTTTTTTGTTCTATGTATTTTGACCATTAGGTTGTAATAAATGTGATTTGACGTATTATAATTACTCTTTAATTTATTGGATGATTATGCGAGATGTTATGTCAGACAACTACCACTTAGGCAGTTTATCTCACGTCAATTAACCTAATTTAACCAACATGCTGTCACTAATTATGTGGAGTTTTCATCTCGAGCTACATGCTGAATATTTCATGCAACCAAGAAAAATTTGTGTGAGTCGTGAGAGTAATTATATTATCAAGGAAGGCCTTAAAAGGACATTGAATGGAATTGAGGATTGGCCATTTATACAATTTGTGAGAAAAGTCCAAGCACAATAAATAGCTGCCAATTTGGATAATACTTTCTTCTGCTTTTGGTTAGATGGCCTGTAATATGAAAGCAAATTTGACAATAACAGGAATTTCTTTTTCTTTTTTGAAAAATAAAAAAAGAGGGAGAAAGAAGACTTTATAATAATTTGCTCTAGTCCTCCACCAAAGGAGAGTCATGATCACACCTCTCAAAGCATGTTTTTGGCTTGGCTTTTAGTGTTTTTTTATTTATTTTTTTGGAGAAGTGGGTTTTAGTATTTTTGTTCTAGTTTTAGGGAATTATCAAGTAGTATTTGTTTAATTTCTTTTATAATAAGATAAATAAACTTCAAATTTTAAATAATAAAAAAAGTTACGTTAGCAAAAGCAACTTTCATGAATTATATGCCGCTGAAACTTGAGAAGGGAACAACAGGTGCAACCCTATTGCCATGAAAATCTGACTATAGAACCAAACACATGGGACTAGTTAGAGCCAAAAAAAAATAAAGTGTTGAGCATGTATGGATAGAAAATAACAAATAGGTCAGTAGTTGTACATTTTGGGCTTGCACCAAATACAACACTACACAATGTTGCACAACGTTTTCTAGCCCCTTATGAAGTTATGCCACTGGAGGCGAATGCAAAGACAAACCAAATGTTTTGAAATGGAGCACTAGATGCCTTATAAGCTCCCTCCAACTCGGTCACGGGGGATGAGACGCAACTCCGAGCCATGTTTGAGAAATACATTCCCTGCAAAAGTAACATAGCAGCAATGTAGGATAAGATGATGCCTCAAAATCACATTTAGTGTGGAAAAGGAAGTTACAATGAAGACCAGAATTTACAAGATTGGATTATTAGATTTCACACAGATTCATTTTTCAAATATCTAATCATGTCACATGTCCACAAACTATGATGAATTAACTTTTTTGAGAATCAGTAGCAACAGCCAAAAGTTACTGGATTTGCATACACGGAAATGATATCTAAAACAAATATATCGTTTCAGTAGTTTCTCAATGTCCCATAGAGAAATTCCTTGATACATCACATCTGTGTTTTCTCAGTCCAGATTTCTACCAAAATCCAATGGCATCTTGAAGTGGTAGCTTTCTTGAACGACCCAAGATAACATCTATATAGCATCTTTATAACGCAAATTTTAGCATTTAATGTAAATCCATCTAGTCACTACATGTTGATGAGTTTGCAAACAAATTAATCAACATTGGAGGAACTGTAAATATCAGTTAGACCCTCCCTAATACTATAATAATTATTACTGCAGACGATACAGGGCACGTTTCTATAAATAGAGCTGCATTACCTTTTAATTTCTCTAATGAACTAAAATATTACAGATACTAACTATTCAAGTAAAAAGGCAGTCAAATATTAAAGCTTTTCATGTGCGATTTTTTTGCCACCAAGAGAGACTTTGACGGGCAAATTAGTCTAAATTAACAAATATCAACTGTACTGACTCTATTTTGTCACTCCAATCAAACAATTGGCGACCTAGAAAAATCGCAACAAAAAAGAAAATAGTCTGTGATGACAATGTAAATCAACTATCTCAGGAGGACACCAGTCTGAAATATCTACCACAAACTGATAATTTCATCCTGTTCTATACCAGAAAAACAATGTAAAACATGACATAAAAATCAGTGTCTTATAGTGGAACTGAGAGTGCACTAGAAGAACATGATAAATTAAACATTTAATCAGACAGCTAAGTGTTGCAAATGAGATTTCAAATGGCGTGTAAGTGAACCAAGTTAATATCCAAAACCAGATTCTAGCAAGAGAATAAAGATACAGGTCATGAGTGTTAGTCTTCTTTTCAAAATTCCTTGTGCAAAAAGGCGATTCATTCACCCTCAGTGCTCCCGCCAACCGGTTTCACAGCTAACACGGAGAAGGTAAATCACGAGAAGCGCTTTGTGCCCAACTAAGGGCTAACGCGGCAGGAAGAAAGGCACCCTGAAAGGGCTTACAGCCCCCGGGAATTGACCGTCTCTTGTGTTATGAATGTCAATTATTTAGTGCTAACTGCATGGGTCTTTTTGTTCCCTTAAATTCTACACTAGGCCCGTTAGTTAATATCACTAAGGCCATTTAGATATCTTTGGTTGTAGCAGAAACACACACCGACCCAAAACTGTCAGTCCTGTAGGCTCTTTGTGGTATATGTCTAGGCTGGCTATAGGGAAGGGATGAATATATGGTGACTTAAAAGTAATGCAACAATACAAACAAGTCAATCATTAGCTGTATACGGTGCTCATATATGGATTCGGTTAATCGTGTCAAGTATTTACACAGTGGAAATATAATATAAATCAAAAGGAATAAAGACAATGCTAGCGGGTGATATGATGGGGTTCAAAGCCCTACTCTTACTCGACAACCTATCAATTTGCAAAGTGAAATAGTACTGTAAATCCACTTGATTTTTCCCCTTACCAGAGGTAAAGCAAGCTCGTACAAGTATTTTGGCTTTTGAATTGAAAGAATCAAATAAGCCTAGAAGAGAAAAATTACCAAGAGCTTGTGGAGAAAAGTATTCACTTCGTAATCGCAAGACCTTGGATGTTGTTCAATGTGAGCACTTATCACAACAAGATTTCATAACAATTTTGTGCACCTTACAAAGGCAAACAACCTCTGGTTCATAATATAGAAGAGGTCCAACAACTCTATTTTACCCACCACAATTGCTTGGGCAATTCTAGCTGTTGAGCAATTAATGACTTTTTAGGTAAACGAATAGAAATTCCCTCAAGTCATCTAGTCATTAGTCCAATTAACTAGAACCCGAACAAAAAATATTTTATTCTTTGAACCTTAGTGCTCAATTGACTGAATGTGTTCGATTCACTTGGCTTATACCTTCCTAATCTTAGGTAAAGCTTGGGGTCAAGTTGGCCCATTGACTAAAACCAGACCTAGTTCTCCCTTGGTCGAAGGTTTCCTATAAACCACTGGATAGACAAAACTCTACCTAGCTATACACATCACTTTACGTTGCCCTTGACTTCACCTTGCATTGGGCCTTTAGTTCCTCGGACGTACCAAGTCTTTCAAGCTTGCTCCATGTGTCATCATTCGTTGTTCACATGCAGAGTCCATCTCATGTTGGGTTGCCTTAGAGTTTACCTCGTTAAGAAATTTTCAATCTCTCAAATGCTCTAAGATATTCTTCACTAATCGCCTCTGAATCCACCTAATTAAGGTTGCCATACTATTAAACCAACAACCACTTCTCATCCTAGAGTCCACTGTGTTAAGAAATTTTTGTCCCTCAAATGCTCCAAATTATCATCTACTAATCATCTCTGAGTCCACTTGGTTATGGACCAATGAGCCATTGGACACAACTAATCCAACTGGATTGCGTCAAATCACCCATCACAACAACTCACCGCATTGAACTTAAAACTCCTTGAGCTCTATGTGCACTTTGACAAGTCCCAGCATACTGCACACTTGATACAAGAATCACAAAATCAACTTAACTTAGAACTTTTGCCAGGATGATCAAACCAACTCGGTTGAACATGACCAGTTGGGAGAATCATTAGTACTACTAAGGCCATTTAAATATTTTAATTTTTTTTATATCTCCCTTTACGTCAATGCATTTAATCTTAGTTAATTCATGCTATCCATTAACATAATCAATTAATTGTATCAAAAGCTAGGATACTTCATACTCTCACAAAACTTTGTCAAACCCTCACAAATACAGTTCCAAATCTAAAAGATTGTTGTCGCAAAGTAAACTTTCCAAGTTATATTGAATCCATGTTCTTCCAATTGTCATTGAAACTCCTGTCGCAACCAGAAATCACTCTACATAATTAAATTATTCATTTAAAGTAAAAGAATAGAACATTAAACTATGATAGGATTCTGCAGTTTCCTTCAAATGGTAGTCATGACATCATCTTAACTACCAGAAAACCTACAAGAAGCAAAATCCCAGGTGGGATCTCCAAGCCATAGGTTTTCTGGCAATAAAATTACTAAACACCTGTCTATGCATTTTCAATTTATAAAAATTCAAGATGTCATGAGATAATAACACTGACTGAAACTTTAGCAATTGACAAATACAGGCAGAATGATGACTTACCAGCACTTTGTTGTGGGTTGATACCCACGCCGTCTGCAAGGAAGAAAGAAACCAGAAGTTTCATAAAATACTAAAATAAGATTACAAAAACACATAGATGAGATTTCATATAACATAAAAATAACAATCCATATTGTCCAATTGAACGAAAAATCAATAAAGGATTTCTCCATCAACACCTGTCATTTTTCTTTCCGATCTACATAACCCTTAAATGTAGAAGAAATATAGATCACAGCCAAGACAACTCTAATTCCGTTCAATCCTATTGAAACTAGCCAATGAATCAGAGACCAAAAACACGTTTGATGGAGAAATCCCTAAATAAAAAGTTCGACGTAAAAAAATCATAAAAATCCTTCTTTTCCGCTGAAGATCAGAATCAGAAATTGCTACGCTAAGACATACCGTTGGTGATGATGGCGCTGGTCTGAGGCGGGACCTTGAACTCCTCCGCTGCGAACTTTAGCACCGCGGTAAAAGGGGCCGCCTCCGGGACGCTGAAACTGAGATGGGATCGGCCGATTAACCAAAAATAAATAAATAAGATTGAGCAAAACCTAGTAATCTGAATAGAAAGAAAGAATATAGGTGGCAACAGAAACGACGCCTTACACTTTGAACGGAAGCTTCGGATCGGAGGTCAGGATGACCTTAAATGAGACCTTTCCGCCGCCACCGCTTCCTGCCGCCATAAGTCGCGCCGGGACGGAGAAAATTTCAACGAGCAGAGGCGAGGAGAAAGATTCCGATTTCAGATCGGAACGGCAGGGATTGCGATTCGCGACTTGGGAATCGGATGCTTCGTCGTATCGTAAATTTTTATTCAAGCCGTTACGATAAAGAGCTGTCAAATCCGTCTAAAAGAACCGTCGCGACGTTACATTGAATATGTCGCCAGCTATTTAGCGGGCAAGTGTTTATTGTTTTCCTATAATTAAAATCGTTTAGGCTAATTATACACACATTATTTTAAAAAAAACAAAAAGTATTTCAATTTGACACATATATCCGTATGAAATAAACTACATAAATGAAAAACAAGATGTATAACAAAAATATTTCAATAATTGTACAAAAATGATAATTCCTTCTTTAAAAAAAAAAACTTTCAATTGCTGCACTCTCAGGTATGCTGGCAAGAGTTCTTGAGGGAAACTGGGGCCCCCAGCTTGGTCTGGTCCAGGACCAAAGCACACTCCACGTGGTTGTAGAACTTGGGCTGCACGAGTCGGCCCAACACGAAGGCCCTCGACCTCACCGTGAAGTTGATCGTCAAGTTCACCGGCGGGCTACCAAGCCGACTGCTGAGCCCCGCCCCGCCGCCGTAGACAGGCAGCGCGGTGCTCGCCACCACGACCTCCAGCTCCCTCTGGCTCTTCCGAGACTGGTAGAAGTACTCCATCTGCAATTAAAATTAACCCCAAAATTAAAAATGTCAAATGGTATCCAATTAATCTTCTTTTTTTTCTTTTACTTACGCTTCCGCTGGCGATGGTTTGTTGGTAGTAATTGAGGAGCACCGGAGTGGAGGTGACATGGACGCCGAAGAAGCCGCCGGTGTTGCGGTAGCTTAGCTTTAGCGTCGAGTTCAGTGTCACCAGATTAGTCGGCACTAGGCTGGAGTCTGTGCCGGCCTGGACGTTGAATTCTCCGATCGTAATGCTCTGCCATGCCCACAATCGGGAAAACAAATTAGATTATAAATCTTTAACAAACATTTATGCTTTCGCTAAAATCTATCAGTTTAATTAGCTCACGTTCATAGTAACTACGGGCTGTTTATCATGGCTGGCACCCCAGAGGATGACGGCGAAAAGGAAGAAGAGGAGGAGGAAAACTCCGACGAACCCGAGGACGTAAAGCCTCGCCGGAATCCCATCGCCTTCCTCTCTCTCGCCGTGGAGCAGCCTCTCCTCCTCGATCGCCTCAGGGTCTTGCCACATCGTGTCGTCGCCGGGGTACCTAAACCTCGAGACGCTGCTTCCGGCAGGCCTAGCGAAGCGATCGGCAGTCAGGGATCCCCAAGAACGTCTCCCGTGGTAGAACTGCGGGGATCGCGCCGGCGAAGAATGGTAGGACGGGATTGTCCTACTCTCGCCCGCTTCCGGAGGGCTCTGGACGAAGTAAACTTGCCGAGGTGGCGACCTCCGCGGGGAGGAGAGCGAGATGGTGGCCGTAGCCTCCGACTCCGCCTTCCCCTGCTTTCCGTTCATGCTGCGCGCGGCTTCGGGAAGAAGATTTGACGGCGGCCACCGCGAAGCTTGTTGGCTAACTTCCATGGCTTGGTTGACAATTTAATGGAGCCATTGTTGGAGGACATGGCGTCCACGCATTGACATCAAAGAGCTGGTTGACGGATTCGATCGGGCTCCTGCTGTAATCTGAATTCCCTGAGCGCGACCGTTGAGCTCCTGCGACGTGATCTGGTGGCGTTTTCATTAAATTTGCCTGCATGTTTTCGTTGACTTTTACCTTTATAATTCAATTCATTGAAATTTATCCTCTTTTTTTTCTGTGATCTTATGGCCATTGATGTGCGTTATGATTAATTACTGATAAATAAATGTTTATTGGCATCGCAAGGTAATTTAAAGCGCGACGACGGTTCGTGTGTAGGCGTTCCGGGCAGCATTAAAGATTAGAGAACTTTTTGATTTGTTTCATGTTCATTTTGCAGATTTCAGATCGATCGATTTAAATTTCAAATAGTTCGATGTAAATTTAAAGAATATATTGAATTTCGGAGACCCATTGTGCTAATTTTAGTCATGTCAAAGGGCGTTTTTTGGATTTTAGATTTTCCTCGGTGTAAAGTGGTGTATGAGAGACATTTTGACATGCGCAAAGTTGACTTTGTTAGATTGCGGTGAGGATGAAATGTTTGATTTTAATGGTCTGACGTGGGTTGAATCAAAAGTCGTCGAAATAAATCAGAGGCATCTTGAGGTATTTAAATAAAACAAAATTATATTATTACGATAATATGTGATGTTTTATATGTTTAATTTTTTTTTATTCTAGACTAAGAATTTGATATTTTCTTTTATATATTTTAACAGTTTTCAGATTGGAACTCAATAAATCAACTGAAGAAAAAAGTCCATTAAAAAGCCCATTTATTGAAGTTCGTTTAACTATCTCATATGGATCATATATATAAAATCCTTTTTCAAGAATTTTAAAACAATGTTTTTCTGAACTCATTGATATTTTAAAATTTTAAATTTAAAGAAAAATGTGTTTGAATTAACTTGGGATTTTGAAACTTTTTTACGTTTTGGGCATTTAAAATTTTATTTATGAGATTTTTTTAATAATATTTGAGGGATTTTTAATGATTTTGAAAATAAATACTAAACATTTGATACTTTTGCATAAATCTTTAGATAAATTTTAAATTAGTAAAATATTTTAAGATTAACTTGAGGTTTTAGGCAATCTGAATTATTATTTTTATTTTATTTGTGAATTTTAAAATTTTTTAAAAATCATTTTCAATAAAATTTCGAATTTTTATGATTCTTTATGGTTTTAGAATTTAAAAAACAATAAAATATTATAAAATTGACCTGAAATTCTAAATGATGAATTTTTGAAGGAAAAAAAAAGTATAGATTAAAAAACAACTTAAAATCAGTTCTCAATTTTAAAAATTAAGCATGTCGGCATGTGCACAAAATAAATTATAAAATTACAAGTTAACAACAATATAATTGTAAAATTAAAGCAATTTTACATCTATCATCTGTTGATTACCTTTGACATGGTATTTTTTTAAAAGTCAAATCACTCGTGCGCATAACTTAGATGGATCTCAAAAAGTCAAATAGCATTAAAAGGGTGAAGAAATGTAATGAATGTAAAACAAAAAAAAATCCGAAATAAACAAAAAAAGGGCTTGAGAAAAATACAATTTAAATTGGAAACCATTTACAAATCACACATATAAACTACAAACACAATTAATTTTACATACGAAGAGACATCCTAATTCATGATGATACACTCAAAATCAGTTTTTTTTTTTTAAATAAAAGAGGAAGAAAGTAAAAAAATAATAAAATAAAGAGGAGTTATGAGAATTAAGAAGCAATTTTATTTTTAAAATAATTATAAAGATTAGTGACCTCTGTCTTGCTCAGTTTGCCCACCCACGAACAATGCGGCGCCCATCGATCGCCACGTAACCCAAGCCGTACAAGACAGTGACCGTGGCCCATTCGTAGCCACAAGTCGGGCAGTGTTACGGTCAGCCCCGCAACTGGACCTCTCGAACGAGACGGATCGAGACAGATTTTAAGGCTCAATAAATAAAAAGAATTAAACGGCTGGATTGGCACAAGAGCATGTTCACATACCCAAGTGGACTCAGCCCTACAAGAAACGAGAGTCAACTTTTAAGAACAAAAAAAGGAAAGTGAACTTTGCCGGTCTCAGGATTGGTTCATCGTATCGTATCGTGCCGTACAAGTTCAATTTCTCAAGGAAAGTCAACTCTGATTCCTTATTCAGCTTTTAAGTATCTAAATTTTGAATCCGAGAGAAGCTTTTCATTTTAGATATAAATTTCTAATACTTTTAGAATATGTACGAGCCAAAAAGATCAGTTAATCTAATCTGATTGATCAGTTCGACTAATTCAAGAATGTTGGCAATCGTAAAAGTCAACTGAACCAGC
>JBAMHZ010197126.1:913-14491 GCA_037177395.1 Alpinia galanga | reverse complement strand
GATATATTTTAGCAGTCAACTAGTTGATATTAATCAACTGTTAAAATATAACATTCGATTGGTGACTTTTAATTCAATTTAATTACTCTGTTAAATTGAATTTTTAAATTCAAAAATGGAACTGAACTAATCAATTTTTAAAAAATCAAAATTTTAAATTAATCGAATCAAACTTCCAATGTTAATCAATTTGATCGGTTAATTCAGTTTAATCAATATTTTGCTCAGTTTAATCACTATTGATAGATAGTGATGTGATAATCTTGACTACGACAATAGTAACGTCGACTCTAAAAATGTGGAATCATCATGTCAGCGGCCTCCCATCGCTGCCTCTACGTGTGGAGGAAGGTAAATCAAGAACCCAGGGTAGCCAGCACAGAAATACGAAGTCATCGGTAGTCTGACGATGAAATCCAAGAATCGACCCCTTACCCTTTCGAACTTTAATATGACTGTGCTAGCCGTCCGAGCAAGCCCTGGGGGCTAATGGTAACGTCGACTCTAACATCATAAAAAGCAATTAAATAAATTAAAGAAGAAATATTAAGTTTAAATTTATTTATTTTTTTAAATTAATAAATTTATTTATAAAATTTAAAACATAATGCCTTGTCAAAAAAAGAAATAAAATAAAATAAAAAAACATAATATTAAATAATAATGTAACCTTAAATTTATCAAATTTTATATATACCATTTATCCCAATTAATCAATTTTTTTTTAAAAAAAATCTCTTAGTGTTTTTAAACTTAAAAACAAATAAATAAAAAAAAGTATTGGATTATGTATTTAGTTTAGCATGACCTTAAATTTTAGTGATTTTCATAAGTTTAGAATAAGGGAATTGATATAATAAACTAAATGAAATATTTATCATTCTTTTTCATTTAAAAAGTATAGCGAATACAATTTTTATTTAAGGAAAAAAATAGAAATAGGATTATCATACTTATGACAATTTTTTTTATAAGCAATTCATTTCATTGCAAGAAATACACATATAATTTTGATTTGAAAAATTATTTCAGACGCGACATAGAATCCTCCTATAATAACATCTTTAAATTTTGAATGCATTATACATCAAAGAAAGAAGGATATACACATTATACGCTCACAAAATGAAAAATATACGTCTATATCTTGATAAATAACCACTCAATATTTGATCTTTCATCCTTGTATTACATGGAATTTTCATTTATCAAAGTAAATGAATCATATAAGATATAACTAAATGATGTGCTTTGGTTAAGTTATTATTGCTTCAATCGTTCTTGCAAAAAAAAAATCTTCAACCTTTATACGATTCAAAGTTATTATTATGTCTCACAAGAAGGCATTATGACTAATGCGGCAACAGATTTATATAAGAAAATAAGAGTTAATTTTCAAATGTTATAAGTCCTTTTAGAGTGTTTATCTTTCTGCCATGTTAGCTCTTAATTGAGCATAAAATATTCTTTATAATTTATCTTTTCTATGTTGATTGAGATCGGCTCATCTTTTTAATAAAAAAATTATTCATCTTCAAAATAGTAAAAAATTTAAGTATCTGAATTTTTTTAAAAAATAAATAAATAAATAAATAACTTGAGCCTTTCCCCACGCACCAAAACAAAACCATCTTGTCACGTTGCGGTCTTGGTATTCAGTGTTCACGCCTTCACGGGCGCCTTCTCCTCGCCTCTTCCTTTCTTTTTATTAATCACTCCAAGGAAAGGAAGACTAACTATCCTGCGCTCGTATTCCTCGTCTTGGGCTCTGCTCTGTTCCTCTGCGCTAGCGGCGTTGCCATTTTGTTTCTTCCGCCGGCCGTTCCTTGTGCTGCGCCATGGAAGGGAGCGAAGGGAAATTGGGGAGAGATGGAAGAAGCCATTTTTACTTGTTTTTAGTCCTGTCGTGCCTCGTCGCTTGCAGTATTTGTGGATACGCCGAAGGGAGTGAGGCCGGGAGGAACGTCACTGGCGGCGCCGTTCGTAATGCTGCGAAGGGGAAGGCGAAGGGCAAGGGGAGGGTGGCGCCGATCCGCCACCAACTCTCGGTCGACTTCTACGCCCACAACTGCCCGCAGCTCGACCGGATCGTCGCTTCCGTCACCGCCCAGCGCTTCCGCGACCGCCCCGCCACCGGCGCCGCCGTCATCCGCCTCTTCTTCCACGACTGCTTCGTCGAAGTAACTAACTCAACCCGCCACGGAGGAGTGCATTTTGGTGCAGACATACCTTCTCTTGCTAATGTGCGCGTTCACTTCCTGTCTGCAGGGATGCGACGCGTCGGTGCTGATCGCGCCGAGCGCCGGTGGCCGTAGGGCGGATGCCCCGGTGGTGGAGAGGGACGTGGAGGAGAACAGGAGCCTGCCGGAGGAGGCGTTCGAGACGATTGAGGTGGCGAAGGCGGCGGCAGAGAAGGAGTGCCCCGGCGTCGTCACGTGCGCTGACATCCTCGCCATCGCCGCCAGGGACTTCGTCCACTTGGTATATATATATTTTTTATTTATTTCTGTTATTTTTAAAGCTTTTTTTGTCTGATAATAATAATTATTTTTTATCAGGGAAGAAAAAACTACATTTATTTAGTTCTTTTTTTCTCAAATTATTTCTACCTTTTCTTTTCTTTTTTCTGTCTGATCTCCCGCAGAGTCAATCGACGGATCTGACACTTCTTCGATGTAAATAAGATCTCCCTCTCTCTCACACATGCGTTTTATTTGGACATTTCTCGTAATTTAAAATTTTATTTATTACAAAAAAAAGAATTGATTAATTATTTTAATTAATTAATTAATTAGGCGGGAGGGCCAAATTACGCGGTGAGGAAGGGGCGCAAGGACAGCCGCGTGTCGCTAGCGGCGAAGGTGGGCCCGAACCTGTCGCTGGCCAACTCCACCGTCGACGACCTCCTCCGCCTCTTCGCCGGCAAGGGCCTGAGCGCCGTCGACCTGGTGGCCCTGTCGGGCGCCCATACCATCGGCTTCTCCCACTGCGACCAGTTCGTGGGCCGCCTCTACGACTTCCGCGGCAGCGCCACCGGCGGCGACCCATCGCTCGACCCGCGGCTCCTCAAGGCGTTGCGCATGTCGTGCCCGCGCGCCGGCGGCAACGACGACGTCGTGGCGCCCTTCGACGTGCGCACGCCCTTCGACTTCGACCACATGTACTACGGCAACCTGGAGGCCGGGATGGGCCTGCTCACGACGGACCAGGCGCTGTACTCGGACCGCCGGACCAGGCCGGTGGTCGAGGAGTTGGGCCGGGACAAGGCCCGATTCTTCGAGGCCTTCGCCGCCGGCATGGACAAGATGGGCTCCATCAGAGTGAAGAAGGGGAAGACGGGGGAGATCAGGAAGGTCTGCAGAAAACACTTATCGCCCCATTGAATACATTCATTTCCTTTTGTTTCCGTCAATCTAATAATTAACCACTTCTTTATTGGGTGTTTCTCTCAACATAATTTTTTTAATAATAATAATAATAATAATAGCCTTTCTTTTTTATTTTTAATTTAAGCACCGAGGATTCAAAGGATTTTTAATTTTTCTTAGTTCTGCCATAAGTTTTTATTTTCACCAGTCTTACTTTTAAATCGAACTGAGAATTATCAACAAAAAAAAAGCCAACAGCTATGAGATAAGTCGTGCTGCATTATTCGTGCAAGTGTATTTTAAGTAGATAACACATGAACACTTAGTTCACGACCTACTGTTTTTTATTATTTATTTTTGTAGTTTTTGACATTCCACTATCTTACAAGTACTTCATACGTAGCTCCAGCCCTACGCCTGGGTGCCAGCCTTCTTCGATTCCCTGGCTGCACGATCAAGAATATGATCAGTTCTCTGCAGCTTGCAAATTAGGAATTTTATTTAAAATTTTAAGTTCATTTCCACGCAGTTTGGTAATCATTCTCTAATAATTAAGAACTGCATTGTGAACATAACGACAATTAAATTTTATTTCACTAGATAAGATCAGCTATATAGATTTTTCTATGCTATTGAATTCTATCTCCCACTATATCATTATTTATATATAAATAAATTTTATTTTATTTTATTATTGCTGACTAAATTTTGAGTTTCATCATTGAACTACACGATGAATAAAGTTTTATATAAAAAATTTTCCCATGCTATCATGGATGTGAACTATTCCATTATTTGAGGCGGGAGTAACAAGATTAGAAAAGCTCTATGTATTACGAACACTAAATACCTACTTTTACTATTTATTTACTCAGCTCATATCTTCTGAACTCATAATAAAGCTAGAAACTGGAGTGAAGCAAAATACTTGGGTGGTAAAAGAAAACATACCAGCTTTCTCCTCTACTCGTTTTTTAGCTGCTTCAGCTCTTTGCCGGCGCACCAAGGCCAGACGTTCTGCAAAAGTTGAATGTCGATTAAAAACTATACTCATTGAAATATATATTGAAAGTTTCACTCTTAAACAGTTCTGCATGTGCAACAAAAAAAAAAACTAACAAGTAACAATGAAGTGAAATATATATAATTATTGAGCTTTGAGCTTTCTTTATTCAAATCACAACTCAATTTTGTGAAGGTTGGTTTGACTTCCATTTCCAAAAAAGCTTCATGGAGAGCTAACTTAACCTCTTAAATTGGCGCATGCTTCTACTTATAGTCCAGAAGCCTCATGCCAACAAGAGATTAATCCATCCTATTTGTTGATGATTTTATAGTCAAAAGAGTTTTTTACTTTTCTTCAATTAAAAGCTCTTTCAAGAAGATCAAAGTGGCTACAAAATAAGACTTTTAAGGACAGATCTGTGGAGGAGAATAAAGAAAAATGAAGGGAAAAGATCTTCCAAATTCTTTTTGAATTGAAGCATCATACACAACAATCTACATCTTTAACTGAACACCAACCAGGGCGTGAGGAAAATAAACGCCGTAAGGAGTTGGGCACAAAAAGGACATCAATCATTTGATTAGCTAAAGGTATTAGGTTATTGCCTAATTTCATATTTCGACTCTATACGAAGAAAGTTTGACAAAAAGATGAAGTGATGATATTAATTAGGTATAGTGATGAATTCACGGGTTATTGTTTGTTATCTCAAGAGATGTTATATTTGATGAAGCATCAACTCATAGTTAACAAGAATATATCATATTCTAAACCTAAAAGTGAATATATTGAGCTTATATCATTGTAAGATGAGGTCTAAATAAATAATATAACCATGAACCATTGGACATTCAAGACAAGTCATCAAGCAATGTTTCTTCTAGATTATCTCCTCATGTCCTTAATCATACATTAGCAAAATTCTCCAACATTAGCTATTACCTTCACTGTCAAAATGTTATTATGACTTGAATGCAATAAAGAATAATTATAAGGAAAAGGAAAAATGTTAAAATAGAATTTAGACTTTAATATGAAGGCTTCACTTTAAGCAAACTGCTCTTTAATGTCCAAAATAAAGAGAATCAAGATGGAATAGTTGCTATTTTTCACCTAAATCCTTTCGAGATTGTTCTGTTTTTCCTTGTTCTTGCAGTCTCATATATCGCTCATGGGCTCTTTGTTTTTCTATCTCCTCTCTGTAGAAAAGAGGGAATCAGACAATACAATCACAAGCCAAGAATAAAAATATGATCGATTCAATTTGTCTCCCCATCAATATCATACCACCACATGTAACTTATTCAATTTATTTTATCTATAACTTATTGGTGCTATATTTGGAGATGCACATAGCTCATTTTTCATTTATTATCTATCGCAAATTGAAGTAATGCAACCACATAAATTATTATTGTCTATCAATGCAACCGAATAAATAATTTACTTTTGTCTATCAATACAACCAAATAAATAATCAATATTGTTTTTCATGCAACCACACGTGGTAACGAAGTGATTTTCAACTCTTGCATTATGATGATCTTATTAGGCATTTTGTCATATAGCAACTACATACCATGTTAATTAGACTTGGGCATTAACTACCCAAGCATCTGATACATGTATAGATCCAAGTGCCCAACAAGATTATTTATAATTTTTTTACACGTGATCAAAAGAAATATTAAGTTTTCATTCAGAATGTCAAAATGTGACATGTACAAAGAGGTAGATAGATAGATGAAAAATCAGTAAAAGCAAATTGTATATACTATTTGAATAGATAACGATGTAGTGTGCATGGGTGTGTCAAGAGTAAATGTAAGACAATCATACAACTTAGGTGAAGTTGGCAGAAAGATAGAAAGGAAAAGGGAGGGGCATGAGCAACTCATGCTCCATGTATAGTTTGATTCTTTTAATGTCTCTCCTATTTGTCCATTGAGGTTAACTTTAGGATTGTTTGTGCATCTTTTGTTTACTTGGATGGGGAGTAAGGAGGTACAAGGGATAGAACTACAAAATAACACAGAGAGATTCATTAGTTTGTGCATCTTTTGTGTCACTTTCCCTTTCATATCTTCGATTCAAAGTAAATGAACCCTACAGGAGGGACAAGTGAGAATAGAAATCCTCTAAGCAGAGGATAAAAGGTTGGATGTAAAATGTAAGTGGAGAGAATGGAGGATTGAGATTACATATTGCAGAATTTGGAGAAAATAGAAATATTAGATTGAATTTAGAATGAGACAACTATTACACATATAAACATATCGTGAGTCAACTAATCCTAGAATTATTAATGTAATATTAAATCTACTAGACGAACAACAGCATTGATCCAATACCTCTAACATAGATAAAACACATAGCTGCGTAAGCCATAACTGTCCCTGTTGAACATGGACCTCGTTGGATTATTATCCTGTTGCTGAGTTTCACGTAACATTATGCCATTTGAAATGGATGTGTTGGTCCTTAAAGACACAGCTAGTCAAGATGTTAAATATCTTGCCTTTTTCCATATCAATTGAACCTGATGATTTTATATTTTGCTACATGAACAAAGATAATAAAATATCCAGGGATGGGTTTGCACAGGTTGATAGGGTAATTGCAGAGTTCATGAGCTTTCAACCTCCAATAGAAATCTAGAGCAATAGAATCTTCAACCACATTGTCTTATCTGGATTCCAGTAATGTCATGGAATTCCAGTATTGTATGATGTACCTCTCCAGGATTGGATGGAGGAAAATATTGCTGTTCGGAATATTTGAACCCAAGAACTCAATAACATGGAATAAGAAGCATATTGCCTCCTTGGTACCCTCAGATAATTTCAAAGGCACCAATTACAACCACTGCAACTATTTAATAAAACATATAGCTCTCATTAAGCATTCACTGTTGCACAGTAGATTCTAGTTTACAGTCAAACAACACCGAAACAATTTATCATTCTAATCAGCGAATGATTTCCTACATTAGAAAACAATAAGCAATCAATATCTGAAACATTTAAGTAAATTGGCAACATAGAGATATCATTTAGACTAATACAAAGGACTTAGAGTAGGCATGGCAAATAAGACCTAAAAGGAGAAATTTAGTTGACATACCTCTCTCGTCTTGATAGTTCAAGCGGTTCTTCCGGCTGCACAATAATTTCAAAATGTAAAGAGACATCGTATCTTTTAAACTAGTAACATATATGGAAGTTGTCTAGAGGGAAATTCTCATAAGTGATACTCAAATTTTATTCGAAATAACTAATTAGTATCCGAGTGAATAACATATTGTTTAGCTATCTTGGACTTAGGTATGAATATCTGACATGGTTATGGATCTGAGTGTCTCACATGGCTATTTGTAAAAAAATTTATATGCAATCAATACAAATCTCAAGTGTTCACTTGAAGTGTTGATATCCAAGTGTTGGGTATCCAATATGGATATATAAGAGGTACATGAAGAGTCTCATAATCAGGATTCGATGAATTTCCTCTAGGACATGATGAGATCGTCCATTCTTCTATGGCTTGCACTACTGAGGAAAAGCACATGATCCTCCCATTTTAGAAACAAGGTTGACAGGATCAGAATACCAGAGTGCACAAATTCAATGGCTAGAGCTTTATATGCAGGGAGGAAAAAAAGGGTAATGCTTTAGATGAAGAAAAGGTTTCCTAGAACCTATAAAATCACCTAAATTAGAAGTTATTCCTAGCTCTTATATAGAAAGTTTTTGTTCTTCGATTAGTCATGTCGCTTGGCTGCACCCATCCATATTTATCTTGGTCATTGGATAATTTGGACGATCCATATCACAGTAATTGGAAGCACTAGTTCACCTAGATCCATTGGTTCATTGGGTCGCACCACTTGGTCCTAAACTAGACCATTGGCATGCAATCCACACGTAGATCAACCATCCTACATGGTGACTTATGAAAGGATAACATCCTATATAAAAAAGTCAAATATACACCTAAACACGAGTAGCAATGATATAAAGTGTGAAGTTCACTATCAAAGAGTCACATTATGCCTCATATGCACCACATGAGCCTTGTTTTCTACACTTGCTATTGGGCACAACGTGCATTCTACCACATGCCATTGATTGTGCTTTTGTGAGATGCTATGCACCATGCTACTCACGTGCATTGCATATGAACTAGACCCGTCATGTACCATATGCTCACAAGGATCCAATGACTTAATAAGTCCATCTTCAACCCAAGCATAACTTTATGCAAGTATATATATTTAAATATTTCAATGTACTTCCAAGTTTCAGATATGAGACTAAAATTCTCCATAAGCTCCAAAAGCTCTATTTATTTTTTCTTTCTTCTCTATTAACCTTTTAGAAACCAATTCTTAGTTTAGAAAATTCCAACACTATATTTAAACTTTAAAGTCTATGCATTTCATGCCTCCTTAAGAGTTAGATCATGTGACTGATTATGTTGTCATCATTTTACAGTCTAAATGGATGCAATTGATTGGATTACATGTATCAAATATCAAAAATAGTGTTACTAATGATGCAATAAATCTATTGCCATTGTATTTGATTTTACCTTACTTGAGCATCTATTCCTGCAGACTAGTCAGGGTATTTTGTTACTGAGTATTTCATTATCAAAGTATTGAAAATGGTGAAAATTAGAATAACTATAAACTACAGGTATGCGCCTTGACAAATAACATGCTATTAAACAATGACAATATCACTAGAGCCTTGAGTATAATAACAAGATCAAAATTATAATATGGAAAGTAACAAGAATGTCTACAAAACATGGATGCTCAATAGAAGCAAAAGTGTGGTGCCATGATGAAAAAAGGACTCCTGGTTAACACCATTGCTCCAAATTTTGTGTTATTCATGACCGAAGCATTGAAGAGTCAGTCAGAATTATGAGCGATATCAGAACCAGTGAACAAATATATGTCACCAGACCCTTTAGATTCCAGTCAAGAATTCAGCAAAAAATACAAAGTAAGAAAGAAGCCTTGCGACTCACATTAGTTTCTTTAGCTTTTGAGCTTCTTGGCTTTACCAAGTTTGGATTTTCAATCTCAATGAAAGGAATTGTGCCCTTCCTTCTCTGCTAAGGGCACAAAAATAACATCAAAATAAGATAAATTCACAAAGGGAAATCAACACACAAACAGAAAAATAATAAGAAAGAGCACGAATCATTAGGATTGACACCTCAACTACATCTCCAGACTCTTCTCCACTTTCATCAGAATCTTCTTGTTTGTTTTGCTCAATTTGTTCCTGTTAGATTTAGAAAAACATAAATATATGGACAAATACCTTTTTTTCTTTCTTTGTTGCAAATTACAGTGCTAATAGTACGAGGCACAGGCAAAATGAATACTTCTACTTGAAAATTTGAGCTCCCCTATGAAAGAAATATTGCAGATCCCCTCCAGAATTACCTTAATGAGAATTAGGAAAAGCACATAATTCCTTGCTCTTATACAAGAAAAGTTATAAGCAATTATATGTAGCATATATAAAAATTATTCATGACAGGTTAAACTTTTCAAGAATCATTCTCGTCAGTAGATTTGGTTTTAGTATTTAACACAAACAAACAGACCTCTATTTATTTATTACGGAGTAACAGCATTCCTGACATCCTTCCTTTTGTCAAAGAGAAGGCGATATTGGAAAGCATCAAGGTTACTTGACACTGCCAAAATTGGTGAATAAAAGCTGGACTAACAATATTCTTTTCTATCCACCAAAAATAAATATCACCAACTAGAGAACACAAAATGGGATTTTCTCAACATAACTGGAAGCGCAATACAATTTTCAGATCAAAATAGAATTACAAAATATGAATCCCGTGTGTAAATATGAATTCAAATTTTGGTAGGCTTGCTCACCTGTTTATCCTGTCCCAAAAAAAAAATATATGGAAAAGAAATCTGCACTTAAGTGACAAGAATTGCACTATTGTGTACGATATAAGAGCATAACCAAGAGGATGATTGACCATAAACTTCTATTACATGGAAGTTATACCAATTTAAAGAAAGAGAAAACCTGTTTAAAGGAGCGAGGACGAGCTGATCGGCCTGCTTCTGGAATAATTTGACAAGCAGATACATCTCAGAAAATCTTGTAATACTTCTAGCAATCTATAGTTGTTCTTACAAAAAAAATGCGAGATAAATAAACCAACTATTTTACCCATACCACGTCCATATTATCTTATCAAAAGGTAACAGATGAAGAAGAATAACAACAACATCAAGCATTCGAACACATACGAAGCGTAATAGGGCAGTGGTATGAAAAGTTCCGAACAGAAATCAAGAAGAAGCTATCAAAATCCCAAATGGAAGGATGCACGTCAAAGATGAGGGGAGGGGAGCAACCAGAACCCAAGCGTGTCTTACCCAACTCCTCGGGCGTGGAGAAGTTCCTTCTGCCCGTCGGCTTCGCCTTGTACTTTCCTCGACCCATCGGCAAGGACCTTTGTTCTCCGACGAGCGCCCCGTCTCCGGCGCCGAGTCACTTGCCCCGCGTCGCGTCCTCTTTAAGCCGAGGCGGGGAGAGGTGAATCATCGAATTTTTCTTTGATCAAGGGTTCCGATGTAAAAAATGTGGGTGTCCTCATCATCTGCCGTCCATCGAACGTCCCCGATGGAATCGGACGGTTGAGGATGAAGAATGAGGAATCCTTCTTTCGGAGTGGGCATGGAATTAAGACGTTGTGGTCTTTTGCGTGCGAATATTTATTTTGTTTTCAATATTAAAATAGATTTTCAATTATTGTAGAATTATATTAAATTACTAATAAAGATTAAAAAAATATAAAATCCAAAAAAAATACTAAGGGCATAAATGCTAAAAATAGATACAATCGGGATCGATCAAATATGACTTGAGTTAAAAAAAAATAATAATTTAACTTTAGACTACGTTTTGTATGTTGTAATGTAATGTAATGTGTAATATAATATAATGTAATGGAATATGCATTACATTACTATATTTGATTATAGTTTATAATGTAATCTTTGATTTATAATGCCGACCGCCCGCTGTTGCCCGTCGCCCGTCGCCCGCCACCTGTCGCCGCCGCCGTTGATTTGTGTTGATCTTGTAGACCTTGTAATATAATCTGGATTACATAAGTTTTAGCACGTAATCCAAATTACAAAATATAATTGTTTTGTAATCTGAATTACAAACTATATTGCAATGTAATCCTGCCAAACAAATAAATTTGTCTTGCAATGTAATCTGGATTATATTACAAAGCAGATTGCATGCAACCAAATATCCCCTAGATGAGAGTAATTCTAACTCTTCGGGTCTCTTATGAATTATTCTAACTAGGATAAAAATTAAAGTTAAATAAATAGATCTTAAAAGAATAAAATAAAATATTTATAAATTATTTGAGCTTAGATTGTCTTTTCTTCATTTAATTATTTTTTGAATTAAATATATGTTTTAATCTATAATTTTAACGTCCAAATACATATTTTCTTCATTTACTCCAAGCAAATGCATTCTTTAATTCAACAAGTACCTTCCTTTAGTTTACATCGACTTAAAGGGTTTTAGAACGACAAAAAAATCCACTAAATCTTAGATGAAAGGAGCTTCGCTCTACTTTTCTTCCTAAGTTTAACTTAGTTATCAAAGTAATTATAGAATTATATCGAGTTTATGAATAAATTTGATATTTCATTTAGAAGATGGGAACCCTTACTCTCCTATGAGAACATGTAGGGTGATGTCTTTGAGTTTATTCTAAAGGGAAAAGAAAAAAAAATGAATTGATTCCCGTCTAGCAATCACTCTCTTCCTCTCTTTCAATTTTTTTTTAATACGGGTATTCAAATTTAGTCGAATAGTCTATGAGGTGAATGATCTTCTCCCTAGTTCGGAAGACTATTTGCATTCATGGATAGACATTCTAGGTTCATTTTCATAGGGAGTCAAATTTTGATACTATAAACTCTTGAAAACTTTACCACTAGATATTTTGACCATCGTACTTGAAAGGCTCTCTTCTCATCTCTTTGTTGAAAGATGAAGAAGGAAATGAAAGAATACTCTTCATCTTCTCCATTAAACTTGTCATATACTAAACAAAAAACAAAAGTAGGTCAATTTTCTCTCATCTAATATTTTCTGGAGAAGCCAACCAATCAATAATCAAGCTTTATTCCACTAAGTGGGGTCGGCTATATGAATTCTTCTACGTCATTGAGTTTTATCACCTACTATATCATTATATATACTTAAATAAATTTTATTACTGCTAACTAAGTTTTTTTTGTATTCCTCTTCCTTGTTTGATGTACGTATTTATTATAGTTTTATATCTCCTAACTGGAGTATTTAATTTATTACTCATCTAAATAAATGTCTATATCATCTTAAACGTGTCTTTCGGAGTTTTTTCTCGATAGATGCAACTCTGACTTTCTTTCTAATGTTCTCATTTCTTATTTTATCCATTCTCATGTGTCCACACAGTCATCTTAATATTCTCATTTCTGTAACTCTCATTTTTTACTCATGTGCTCAAGTTATAGCTCAATATTCAGCATCATATAACATAGCAAGTCTAACCGTCATTTTATAGAACTTCCCACTTTCCTCTATTTCAACAATCCTGCTTGAATTTTATATAAGACATCTCTCTCAATCTCTCCATTATCTTGTAAAAAATAATCCTAAATAGTTAAAGCTCTCAATTCCATATAACTCATCATCTTCTATCTTAACACTTGTCTCATTGGCTCTAATATTGCTAAATTTAAATTTCATATATTATGTATTTACTCTACTAAGCCTAAAATCTTTTACTTCTGATGTTTCCAATCAAGATTCTTATTTATCATTTACTCCTTCAGTGTCTCATCGACCAAAACAATATTATCTGCAAATAATATGTATTACAGTATTGTGTCTTAAATATGTCAAGTGAGTTCGTTAATAATTGATGTAAAAAGATAAGTACTTAGAGCTGATTCTTGATGTAACTCTATCTTTATTGAAAATACTTCAGTCAATTCACCTAAAGTCTTTACTCTAGTCGTTACTTCCTTATATATATCCTTAATTAGTTCAATATATGCGACGTTAACATCTCTCTTTTTTTAGAATTCTTCATATAATTTCTATTTGGACTCTATCATAAACTTTT
>JBAMHZ010196807.1:0-14492 GCA_037177395.1 Alpinia galanga | reverse complement strand
TTACGTTTTATGCAGTTTGTCCTTTTCATTTGTTACATTGGTTTGCAGTTTTCATTTTTCGGCATATAATCTATCTCTCTTACCTCTTTACCGCTTGTACATTCCATGCTTTAAGCTACTGACAGCCTATTCCATATTAGCAAATAGTACTGTCATATCAATTGGGAAAAATGAATCTTCAAAGTGCTCTTCCATATTATTCATGCAATGGACCTCTATATGTGCCAGATTGTGTCACCAATATCATGATACTTAATTGATAGTGATAATAATTCCTTGTGCATAATCAAAATTCTAAAGGAAATGCCTCAAGTCATAACATAATATACATATCTAAATAAGATTTACTAGATGGCTTTTCAGAAATTTCATAGGTGTACTAACATCAAGCCTTCTCATGGGTTTGGGATGTTCCAACAGATAAGACCAGTGCATTATGCATTAATGCGCACATACATTACCAGTAAATGAATAAAACAAGAAATCATTAAACAGTTGAAGATGCCAAGTTCTTCAAAAAAAAATTTGACAAGGTTTGTATTTACAACTATTTCATAATGGCCTTCTCAATGGCAGGCCTCCTAGCCCACTGTTGACATACCAATTAAAGAGTATAGATGCTTCCTCCACTGGTAAACTACTCAATCTTAGAATGCACCACCTTAGTCTACGTCTTCTCTAATTCATGAAAATGCTTATATCTCTTGTATGACAAATGCTTATGAGTGAGATACCCCAAATTATTCTCACATATTGAGTTGAGGATTAATAAAGATCGTTTATAAGCTTTGATGAGAGACCAACTATTGACTTCAACTTATATTTTAAGCTAATGGTTGCGAAGTTAAACAATCGATTCTTCTATCTCTCAGCGAAAAGGTTGCTCACATAATGGTGCAGCCACCATTGGGCCTCACATTCCACCAATTAAGAAAGATTCTACACTGAGTTGATCTTTGGATCTTGGCAAGATGTCAAACATTGATTGGGGGCGATTCTGATAACTTAATTTAGTCATACATTGTGAGTTGTAGTTTCATCATCACATGATGGGTTGTGAACTAACATCAGAGGTGTATAAGTTTATATGAATGAAATACTATTGACTTAGATGAATAAGTCAGCTCCAGATTTTTGAGCCACTATGAATGTCTTATAATTTCCATTTTTTCTATAGTCTTATGCTTACATCTCATCCTACAATTTCACTTTAGCAAATGAGTTACTTTTATCCATCCAGAGTGGTGATTAGGTCACTCCTACACCATCTTTAGCACTTTCTTCAATTTTCTGTATACCCTTTTTTCTTTTAATCTACTATTTGTTAGCAAACTCACTAAGTTGCTAAACTGTTTAGTGACTTTTATGTTTCCATCCAAGATTCACAGACTAGGAATATTTGGTAGAGAAAGAGTCTCGACTGTGGCAGATGACCATCTCAACTTTAAATCTGCGATCATCTAAGGCATGCTTTCCAAACCTATAAAACATAGGTTTAGTTTATCCACCTTCCAAAATCTCGAATGTGAATCCTGCAAATTAGAAGCGCACATAATCAATCACATTCCTTCTAAATATTCACAAATGTGTTTTGCAATTTTTTTTTCGTCATTAATTATGATATATGGTGTCTAGGTCACGTTTGTTCCAAGCTTGCTTTTAAATACTATGTTGCCTTCATTGTGACTACTATAGGATAACATGGCTTTTCTTATCAAAAGAACGTTCTGAAATCCTTTTGTTTTCTCATCCTGATGAGATAAAACTCAATTTGGAGAGTCTACGAAGGCTATGAGAAATGACAATGATAAAGAATATTTTTTTCATACATTTCAATCCATTCTCATGTTGGGTAATCTTTTATCCATCTTCATTTCTTTCCACACCTCAATATATAGTGTTTTTGAAAAACAAATATTGGGACAACTTGAAGATTATTACTTCTTATGGGAATTCTGTTAAGTTTCGGAAATATTTCTTCTTGTTGCATCTTACCTCATAAATAGCATGCCTTCTTCTGTTTCTTTTCATGAAATTCCCTTCAGAATTCTTTTCCTTCACATTTTTTTCCTCTTGATGCTCAGTGCTTACTTCCACCTTGTATTTGGTTGTATATTGATCTTGTCTCCAAGTAGAGAACTTGTCAACTAGACCTGTCAAGTGCATATTTTCTTGAATACTTATAGATGAAGCAAGGGTATCAATGTTTCTCTCTTGAATAGCAACGACTTTATTTCTATAGATGTGACCTTTTAGTCTCCATTTTTTTTTTCCAGCCACACTACCCAATTCCAAGTACGGTGTAGAGGTTCTTCCTTTCCTTCCATCAATTCTTCCTGTACCAAGTTCATTTTCTACTCCACAATTCTCCTCTTCACCGGTTCAACAACTCACAAGTGCCATCAATATTAAGGACTTGAGTTGAATACCTATGGTTGAGCATATTAATGCTACTCGAGACTCCACTATTCTTCAACACCTTCGCTAGTCTTGGATTCAACCTCTGATCTAGAACTTGCACTACTTTTTAACACTAAAAGGGTGGCTCGGTGTATGAAGTTTCCGTCATGCGGGGTCACAAAGAAGGGTCTATTATACACAATTTTACCTTCCTTTGTAAGATGTTGTTTTAGGACTCGACACCGTGACCTCTAGGTCACAAAACAATAACTTTACCATTGTATCAAAACTTCCCTTCTACTGCTCTTTAACACTCTTTCTCAATATATCTCTCATGCTTCTTTGTCACCAAGTGAATCTTCTTTTATTTCTCTTCTATGGTTTCACATTTCATTCCTAAACCATTTCAGAGACTTTATCTAATAGCAATACAAGGTAGTGACAAACTATAGTTGATTGATTACAGTCGTAAATTCTAATGGCACTTGGGATAATGACACTTGGGAGTTTGTTCTTCACTCTAGCAAATCCATAGTTGGTTATAAGTGGATATTCATTTCCTCTGACACCATTAGTGGATTAAGAATTAATTCAGATTTATAGGAGCTCATTCTGTTGTTATGTTTTCTCTTATGGCTCAGATCATTTATGTTTGCCTTTTACTCACATTGATAATCATATCTTTATGGCCATTACCTCAAGTAGACATTAACAATGTTTTTCATCATAGTGATCTTGCTAAAATGAGGAATACTCTAGGGATTGACAACCTATAGGAGGAGGAGGAGGGAGGACTGATCTAGCGTTAAAATTTAAAGCCTTTTTGTTTGATAAATTCAGCTTGGCCTTTCTTTGATTAACTATATTGTTCGCTGTATTTTATTATACATCTCACTCTAAGAAGTTAAAAGGGTAGCCCGGTGCACGAAGCTCCCACCATGTGGAGTCTCGGAAAAAGGTCTTTGTATGTAGCCTGCTTTGCAAGAGGCTGTTTCCAGTACTCAAACCCTAAACAGCACTCAAACCCATGACTTCTAAGTGACAAAACAACTTTTACCGTTGCGCCAAAGCTCCCCTTCACATCTCACTCTAAGAAGTTTTACTTCATTATTTATGTCAACGATATCATCATTGTTCATGATAACTCTGAAAAGAATCATAAGTTTCAAGACTAAAGGCATATCTCCACAACACTTACAAATCAAGAATCTTGACAAGCTAGAGTACTTTCCTCAAGAGATTGATCAATGAGGGAGAGAATGCCTTTGACATGCTCAAGGTGGCTCGTATGTTAGGATCAAAGTCATTTGATATTCTCATGGGTTTTAATATAATTGATGTTGAGACAAGAGTTGTTATCTGATCCACAGAAGTGCATTTAGCTAGTTCATAAATTTAACTATCTCACAATCATCATCCTTGATGCCATTGCTTACAAATATGACTAGTCAATTCTGTGGCATTGTGCCAACTATCAGGAAACAACCTTAGGCATTCTATGGTACCTCAAGAATACTCTAAAAATGGATTTATCATATTGTAATGATGCTCATCTACAAACAGTGGAGCTTATAGATACCTATTAGGCAGACACTTTTAACAAATGGGAAACTACATTAGGATATTATGTCTTTCATAGAGCTAATCTCATATCTTAAAGAGTAAGAAACAATTTACCATAGTTAAGACAAGTGGAGAGTTGTGTATGTTACTACGTGTGGCTGTAAGCTTATCTCAGTTTAAACAATTAATGTGACTGATTCAGGTAATTTCCCAGTGAGCCAATGAATTATATTATTGACAATCAAGTTGTTATGCATATTACTTCTAATTCTCTGTGAAAACACATTGAGATTAACTATAACTTCATCCAAAAAAAAGTATAAAAAAAACCTTCACCTCTTCTATTAGTTTAAATGATCAAAAAGGGAATTAGCTCTTTATTCTTTTAGAATTATTAGGATTAAGTATATTTGCAATAAGTTGGGCTTTATAATATCTTCAAACTAACTTGAGTGGGACTGTTGAGGATCAAATTGTAAATATGATATGATTCAATTACAAATATGCCAGCTTGAAGGATGTAATTGTAAAAGAATAATGATGATAATCTATATTGAGGTAGAGTTGAACCACCTAGGCCAATGACTAATAATTTTCCCAGTCTAATAAATGTATTCCTTTTATTCAAGTTACTGAAGTCAAAACTTTCCACACAATTACATACCAGTCTCTGCAGATTTTGAAAACAAAGTATATAAACCATCATATGGCATTGGAATATGAAAAAGAATAAGAATTGAATGGGTGGAACTTACAATATAGGGAACTGGAGCATCCACAAAGTCTAGCATTTTTCTTGGTAGTATCTGAAAATATGTTTTTAAATGATTAAATGGACATATCATAGTTGCTCCAAAAGCCTACAATCACCTAGGAATTGACTGAGAACTGCAAGAATACTAAAACACAATTGCTCACTTCAATATAGAAACATTTGTTAGAACTTCAAGCATGCAAATAAATATTCAGGTTAAGTCTATTGATCAGCTTACCCCATAAATAAGTCAATTTTATAAACATTGCAAACATTATTTCCCTTCTCATGTAGCCTTGTAGGTTAATGCAGTTAAAGATGAGTCACTCCTCAACTTTCCCTGCCTTCTATTTCTCTCCCTCCTTTCTCGCATGGGATCATAAGAAGCTCGCCATTAAGCAAACAACTTCCTCAAGCAGCTACAGACAGATTCGGTCAATTTGAGAATTGATTCATACAGAAGTGCACAACAGACTTTCCACAAGCTCTTAGTGAAGAAAAGACACCTCTATTATAACAAGTGGTTGCTATTTTTGTTCTTTCAAAGGATGCAAAAGAACCCAAGGCAGAGATGAGGAGCTGATGACAGATTAGCAGTGAGGAGCTTAGGTAAATCATCCACCAATGAACATTGAGCAACCCAAAACGATGGATGATGGATAAATCAAAATAAAAAACTAGCTAGTGATACTCATTAAAGAGGTATGACAATCACAGATGCAACATCATTCTTTAGGCCTCTCCTCACAGTGTACCTTCCCTCAGTCCCAATTGCAATGCTTTAAATCTTAACATTGTTCCTAACCACGTAAGCATCCTACATCATAGACGAAATTAAACAACCAACCGTCCAGATATGATAATAAGCAAAGTAAAATTCCTACAGTTAGCTACCTCCTAAGAAGGTTACAAGAAATCAACAAACAGGGTACTTAGATAATTTCAAAATGTAGGATGATTTGCACAGGAGTTTGGATGATTTCCATATGGTGGGGTTGAGATTACCTCCAACTGTAGTGAAAGAGAAATTCAGTTTGCATTTTTTAATGCTAATGTTTATTTCAATTAATGTAGATATGCCTACATTGTTTATATTTGAAAGGTTGAAATAATTTTTGAATTCAAATTGGAAGGAAATGCAAGAGGCAACAAGTGATTGGTCAGTCATCATCATGTCAGACTAGTGTGTGTCAATACAATAAAATAATTGATCCATATAGGTATGACAAGATACAGAGATTGGCAATGGACCAAGATTTTAAACAACCATTGTATTCACAAATCAAGTGAAGATAGCAAGCATGTACTTATATTTTAATGTACTCTTAAATATTTGTTTGCAAACTATACTAGTTTAAAATGCTTTAGGATGAGTTAAGTAAAATAATCTTTTGACTTGAGAATTCCAGTTTTTTGAGGAATAGCCAAACTAATTGTTTTGAAGGATATGCTACTGACCATTAATACAATGAGTTTCTCCTGCATGATAAGAAAAAACATCTCTAATGATCACTACAGAAAATAATAAAATTCAATACAACTTACACATTTAATACAAAACTGCATAGGTTCATGAGAAGAGATTAGGTGAATAAACTCACTGGAAGAAATAAGCTATGCCACTGAAATGGACGAATCACGGGTATGATGGATAAAACTATAGCTGATAGCATACCCTGCAGTTGTTTTATCAAAACTAAAAAAATATTATAAAATGAACTAAAGTTACATAATATGAAAAATTAGCCAGTTCAAGGAAAATAGACTAACCAAATTTGGGCATATGACAACAACTTGTTTTTCCAATAAAGCTCCAGCTAAGAGTGCCAAAATCTGAAAGAGAAGCTGTTAGATTTCCTGCTGAGTAAATAATTACACATAAACTAATAGGAAATAAAAAATAATAAACAAAAGACAACAATCTAAACGCATGCAATCTACATTAGCTTCAAGTTTCACCATTTGCCTATCTCAACAAAAGTTCTTGAATCTTTGACTAACCCTTTGTTTACTTGGAAGGAAGAAAATAAAAAACGTGGAAAACTTTTCCCTGGAGAAAACTTTCCTCTATTTATTTCGTAAAGGAGGAGAAATTATTTTACTTTCTTTTATTTACTTAATAGATAGACAAATTTAAGAATTTATCCACAGATCACTTCTTAGTTATTTATTTTATCCACCAAAATCGGACAGAGCCTTTTCTTCCTCCCTTTTCTCCAATGCATCGAATTTCGCAAAGGGTAGCTAGTGACAGCACAAAATGAGCTCTGGGTCGTGGACTACGACCCCGCGCGAGTCGCCTTCATAGGTGGGGACCCCATGCAAGTCGCCTCACGGGTGAGGACCCCGTGCTAGTCACCTTGCGGACAGGGACCTCGGGCGAGTCATCTCACGGGCAGCGACCCCATGCAAGTCGCCTAGCAAGCGGCGACCGAGAGCAAGTCAACTCACGAGCAATGACTGTGCACGAGTCGCCTCGCGAGCGGCGACCTCGCACAAGTCGCCTCCGAGCGATGACCCACCCGAGTTACCTCGCAAGTGGTGACCTCGTAGCTACTCACCGCGGGCAGCGACCTTGCAACTACTCATCGCAGGCAACGACCCACACAAGATCACCTCGCGAGCAGCAACACCCGCCCTTTGCGAGGCGACCTAGCCATGCAAATTTTTTTTCTTCTTCTTTTCTTTTCCGTTGTTTTCCTTTTTAAAAAAAATCTTCTTTCCCCTAGAGATTTCTTTCTTTTCTCTTTTCTTTCTCTTACCTTTCCTTGGGGATTTTTTTTCCACTTTGAATTCCTTTCCTTTCTCAATCCATCTTTTGGAGTAAAAAAGGGTAAAAAAAAATTTAAGCCTACTGCCTTGGGCAAATTGTTTTCTTCCTCAACTAGGCACACGAAACGCACTAGGAAGGTGTCGAATAGACTCTTTTAAGGTTTTACCTCTTTCACTAACTTGGCTCTGTCTAATTGGAAACGTCCAAATTGGCAATGCAATATGTGGCGAAATGAATCCCATTGCTAATGTGCTATTTGTCACACCACTGTGAACCTCCATGTGTATGTAATCCTAGTTTAAGCTGTACAGAAATCCCCAGCAGGAGCATTTAAAACTATAAAAAAAAAAATACAGAGTACCAACACTTTCAAGTGATAAAGCACGGCAAATTGTAGCAGTGGTCCAGATTGATAGAGCCAGAGCTTCTTCTGCAGCTGCCAACCGTGCATTAACCTTGTTGAATAATCTTGGCTTTAGAATCTGAACTTCATAAAAGAATTGAAAGAAAATGAACAGACCAAGTCAGAGTAACTATACCGATGGAAGACCTTACCTCATCAACTTCTTTTGGTGACGAAGGAACTACATCAGCAAATGCAGCATCCAACCCAAGAGATGACATCCCAGGTCGGCAATACTTGATTGGCTGTAAATGATCTAGAGGATGAAAAATTATTTCACCTCCACGTGAGGGAAGAGGAAGAGCATGATAACCACAAACAATCTGTAACGGTTCATTGTTATTTGCCTGCAGCACAAGAAGCAATAGATGATGTCCAAAAGAACATGTAGGCATGAACAATAGTATCTTTCCAATGCCAAGGTAGAACAAAAAACCTTAGCCCACTCCATCACTTTTTCATCACCAACATTGGTTTCATTTTTGGAGCTTAACTCTTCTTCCTCATCGTCATCAGACCCCACACTTCTAAATGAACTGTCCAAACCACTTAAAAAGTATGCAAACAACAAAATCATATTAGAAAACTTTGAAAGAAATGTAAAACAATGAAGTTAAAAAACAAGAAACTTGCCTGCCATAAAAATAAAAACAACATTAAGTAAGAAAGATGACTTTTTTACCTGTACACAGACTCCAAACTTTCCACGCGTTGCAGTCTACCACTGGCACAAGAGTATGGCATGCTTATGTCAGGTGATGCATGCCCATTCTCAAAGCATCCATTTAATCTTTCAAAACTATCAGAACGTGACCCTGATGTCTCAGACATATTGTCATCATAGATTGGCCCAGTCCTTCTAGTTTCCCGGTCTAGCTCTCTCAGATGACTAAAATCTGAAGCGTCACTAGCAGAAACACTTTCAGGGGACTGGGGTTCCAAACTCCTATAAGGAGATGATGAAACCTCCCTTTCAACTGGAATAACTGAAGAAGAAACAAGACCAGAGACAGTATCAACTGGTATAGCATAATCCATCCAACTAGAAAACAACTGCTCAGAATTCTCAGCGAGTTGCTCAAAACAGGAGACCCCATGTGAAATAGACTCCGTAAGAGCCATTTCACTTACATAATGTGTTATCCTGTCAAGGCGCTCCTGTGCCATTATGCTGTCAAAAATGCAATTTTTGGATAAATATCAGATAATAATTGAAGACAGTAGCTGCAGATACATAACAATACGCAGATGGCCCAAATTGTATGCCTGTATATAAATATGCCTGTATATAAATAATTCAAAATATAAAATTAGCTAATGGAAATGAGAGGTATACCTGTTGAGCATCTCATAGTGGAGCTCAAAAAATGGAACCCTTGTAAGAAGACATAACAGCGTGGTGCAGCTACCAAGAACCGGCTAGATTTGCAAGAAGAATGGGGGAGGGGTGAAACAGCACCTAAAATACCTGGTGCCTTCTGAACTATCTCCTGAATATGGAGGCAAACACCATATAATGGTGCATTATCTGAGGACTGAGCAGCACAAAGATACAATCAGAACATAGAAAACATGCTGTAGATAAAAAAATGTAGGAGAAAACAGACCATACATATTTGCACACATTCATACCTTTTAACTTAAGCAGACGAATGTGAGAAAACACACACAATATCAAACATAAAAATACCAAATCAGTTCCCAAAAAATTACAAATATTTATGCAGGATTAACTGGATGTAGAAATTTACGAAATTACTTAAAACTTGGTTATTAGAATCCACCGTAGATCTACGCCAATACGTCTGTTTTTTAAAACTTTACATATGATCAATCAGGCTGTTAGGTATCAATTTGCAAAGTAGATGTCCAGCACCAAAATGGAAGAGTGATGATTTTCAGTGATAAAGAACCCAAATATCAATGAATGTGAACCATCACGTCTCACTGGCTTTATTTTCCATAAAGCAACATAACCTTCTTTCTATGAAACAATAAAGGACAAATGATGATTTTCTTATAGTTTCGCAGAGATGAATTGCCAATCAAGAAAGTGTTCGACAAACATAAGACATTTGAAATCATGCTACATAGACAAAAGGATAAGTGATGATTTCAAGAATTAGAAAACAGGCACACAAGCAAAAGATAAAATCAACCAAAGCATGCCAAATAATGAGAATCAAAGTAATTAGAAAACAGAAGACCTTCAAGCAAAAGACAAATGCCAAGTCGTCGCTTGAAAGATGTTCCTGCAGATATGATAGAAGTGAATGATAAGTGAGGAGTAGAAATAGAAAGGCAAGTTTTTTCAATGGTTAAACAAAAGAAACCACAAGGACACCTCAAGCACAACAAATTTGACCCAACATGATAAACATCATGTTGAACTAGACAAAGATATTACAAACACATGAAAAGTATGTTATGTATGTGTGAGATCAAACAATAATATTAGCTTCTCATCCTAACAGCAATGACTTGATGACTTATGAGGTCAGTGGCCCCTCTCCAATTCAATATATTACTCATCACAGCAGCACTCATCCAGGTTCAATGTTCTCTCTGCTCTGGACAGGCAGCATTCATGGGTAAGTTATAGCGCCTGGCACCAAATCAATGGTTGAACACACCAAACCAATTGGCTCCCGGCACCAGATCAATGGGCACATTGAAGGGTAGTAAATCAATTCCACAGTGTGTATTTGTATGTGTGTGTTAAGTGTGAGAACAAGTGCAAATGGCTCCTGCTTTCATATAAGTTAATGGAACAAGTAAGATGAGTTATTTTTTTTAGATAAAACATTTCATTGTTTTTGGAAGTAAATTATCCAATTTGGGATGCCTGACAAGGACCGGCAAGGTTGTTCCATATATACCACATAGGAATGAAATGATATGGTATATAGTATTAAGGTTTAAAATTTCAATCTGTATCGAGGTTTCGGTCTGTGACTGAAACAATACAGTTTCGATATCGTATCATGCGGTACCGATAAATTTCAATAATTTTTAAATATAAAATACATAAATTTTTAATTTAAATATTAAAATAATTTAAAAAATATCAAAAAATTAATTATAATAGTAATATTAATTTAATTAATTTCGATTGTATAGGATTAAAAAAAATAAAATTTAATAATAATAAAATTATTATTCATAATATATAAATAAATAAAATAAATTTACAGAATATTTTTAGATTAATAGGATAATTTTATTAAATTTTAATTCGCTTTATTTATTTTATATAGGAGTTGATTGAAATTATTAATATAACTTCCAATTAAAATTATTGTGCATCACTGTGCATGCAACTCGCGCCACCACGGAATGCTCGTGGCCATGCGGGGATGTCCGTGGCCACGTGGGGATGCTCGCGGCACAGCCACGTGGGGATGCCTATGACGCAGGGTTGCCTATGGTGCGGCGCCGTGGAGGCCTCCCATGAGGCCACTGCTGCCCTGCAAGGCCGCCGAGGCATTGCGAGGCCACCGTTGCTCCATCGCGGCCCCGCGAGGCAGCCGAAGCCCCACGGCCACTGGTATCGCCTGTATCAGTGTTGGGCGATGGGCAGAACGATAAATTTTACCTGTGTGGCCCGAAAACCATGACTATATGGTTGGTGATTTTTATGTTTGAACTTCAAAGGTTAGGTCTGCTGATTATAGAAAATACTCATGAGATTACATTCTTCCAACAACTTTGAGGTCTTCACTTGCTACTAATATTGACAACTTCATTTGCAAAGGCATAGCTGACGTAATCTAGTTGCCAGTTCCTTGCCTAGGAGAAACTTGAGATGATGAATTATTTCTAAATCCTATGGTTAGATACAGGTTACTTGTCTTCTAAAGAAATGCTCAAAATTTAAATCTGATCTGTATCTTGGAAACAAAGAATAATCACTTCTACAGTATAAATTCTCAATAATGATGCAATGGGAATTCTCACCTGCTTTTTTGGCTTCTTTTATTCGTTCTTCATATGGATGCTTGTTGTTCACATGTTCTGTTTTACAGGGTTCTAGCATGGGACAATTCTTTAGACAATATCTGGAGCCCATTAAACTAAATGATGTCCAAGTAGGTTAAAGGTGGTTTTTATATTGCTTTTAAATTTATTCCGAGTCTTCTAATCATGCTTTTCTTCTTGTTATTTCATAGGTTGATTGGAAGTCAGCTGACCTGAGCTTCCTGATGGAGGTAATACAATTTCTAACATATGTTATTTGCTTCGCCATCTATAATATGAATGCAAAGAGACATGGTCATGTCTGTGATTTCTAAACCATCTCCAAGGCTTGTCTGTATTGTCAATCAATTTTTATGCAACTAAGGAAATCTTTCTGGTAATTGCAGGATAAATTTTTAAGTCATTTTGCTAAAATGGTCTCTGATGCCAGACCTATTCGGGAACCTGATGCCATTCTGAGGGCGCGCAATGTTGACAGTGATGTAAAAATCCAATATCACGACCAGGCACACTTTGAACGGATAGCTCGCAAATTTGGAATTTTTGATGAATGGAAGGTAATTTATTCTCTCCTTACAATTCACTTGGCTGTTCAGCACCTGAAATTTGATTACTTTTTAATTTTTATTTTTTGGCAACATATCAGTATCAGTTCGCATCTCGAGTATCTGTTAATAAAGATGCCATTAGATTTTCCAACGCCAGGATGGAAGTTTGGTTTTTGTAATGTTGAGTTGCTGGTTTACTTATTATGATGCTCTAGAGTCTAAATATTATTACTATGCTTTTAGCTATGACTCGGACACACGAGCAGAAGATGAGAGTTGCAGAGATGAGGATGTTAAAATGGATCTGTGGACATACGAGGATGGACAGAATATGAAATGAGAACATTAGAGAGAAAGTCGGAGTTGCATCTATTGAGAAAAAACTTCGAGAAACACTTTTAAGGTGGTACGGACATGTACTTAGACGGCCAATAAATGCCCCAGTTAGGCGATGTGAAACCATGACAAATACACACATTAAACGTGGAAGAGGAAGACCAAAAAAGACTTGGTTAGCAACAATAAAACAAGATAAAATGTATTTAAATATAAATGATAATATGGTGGGAGATAGAGCTCAATGGCGTAGAAGGATCCATATAGCCAATCCCACCTAGTGGGATAAAGTTTGGTTGTTATTGTTGTTGTTGTATGCTTTTAACTTTGATACAAATAACATTTTTTATACCTTTATACATGTTGAAAACGACCGGAGAAGATTAATATATCTAATCCCAAATAGTCAAAATATTTGCCTTATTATATCATTATTGACTCAGTGATTAGCAGTTTCCTTTGCTAAATTTAGTTCAACATAATCCAACTATTAAGGAGGTAAACCCTTTTGCTATTCACATGGAGAATGGTGTCACATGCGTAAAACAGAAGCGAGGAGATTAGTAGTTGAACATTTACTTTTTTATTACAACAGCAGGTTATACTGGAGTCAGTAACAATCAACATTTTGAGAACAATTAACTGATCCAAACGAAGTTTTTTTTTCTTAAGCATATTTTTATTTATTTCATCATCGACATTGTTTTGTTTTCAACTGCAATGTTATATCTCATCCAACTCATTGAAGCAACAACTGCACGGTGCATTTACTTGCCCTCTCGTCTATAACAAATCTATTTGAATGATAACTCATATTTGATATTTTCTTAAGGAACTAACTTCAATTTCATAACTTCACGGACTCCATTAGGTGAGATGTTTCTGAAACTTTTACTTCGAATGGAATTTTTTGCTATTCGGACTTTTAAATAGCACTTCTTGACGCTGAATGTTTCTCTGGTTGTTCCATCGACCGACTCACTTCTGGTATCCTATTTCCTACGCTCGAAAAATCTGGATGTCATCTAATGTTTTCGTTTATGTTCTAATTTTCAGGATGGCATTCCTAGGACAGCTTATAAAGGAGTTGTAGTTTTTCGGCACAGAAGTGAAAGGCGTGTATTCCTCATCGCTCCAGACTCTCTGAGGCTGCTAGGAATAGAGTAAATCGACATTTCCAATTCGGCATTGTTTCTTCCATGGCGTCCACGGAGGTCTTTCGTCGAAACATGAAAGGATCTGAAGAGAAAGTTTTCCAGTGGTTCAGATGTGCACAAAAGGTCATTTACCTTGTCATTTAACTTGTCTGGCTCCATTTTTCTCTCTGACATAAACCATAAGTTCTATTCCTATTTCAAGAAGGTGCTTGGTGAATTTGTCCTCCTTAAATTTGTCGACAGAACGAGTTTTGGCTGAATCGGCCATATTACTCGGAAGGTTTTACACCGCCATAAGAACTCCCCGAACTGTAAAATCTGATTCCTCTCTGAAGATCTTTAACGATCACACACACCTTAGCTTCTCATCAAATGTCATTTAGAACATTGTCATTTTGCTCAGCGATCATGGACTTAGCAAAATTGGTTCCTTTGTTTTTGGTTAGTTTTAACTTATAATTCTGCAACATTTGACTTCAACAAATATTTTACAACTTTTAAAATTAAAAAAAAATATTTTATACAAGTTTATCAATTATCTTTATGAGATGTGAACTTTCTTAAAATTGTTAAAACAATA
>JBAMHZ010196697.1:0-14495 GCA_037177395.1 Alpinia galanga | reverse complement strand
AGTTTGATGAAAGTAAGCAAAATTAGCCGTTCGATTCCAAGCTTCTCAGCTACGTACCTTTCTGTATTTTTTGCTTGTTATAAAATGATGGCACTAAAATTTTACAATTTCACTGTAGAAATTACTATAGTGTATTTCTGAATCATACTGAAAAACTCTAACTAATTTTCATTGTTCTATTTTTTTTTTGTCTTCTTGTGAGCCTATGATTTTTTATTATATCGGATTGGCATTATATATAAAAAAAATTATTTATTTTTAGCAGTACATTTTATTAGACTAATATAAATTATTTTAATATGGACAAAAAAAAAATATAGAGATATAAAATATTAATGATCAATTTTTTCATCCTTCATCCAATTTTAAATAGTTGTGTCATGTATAAATTTGGATGTGATCAACACTTTATTTTATTTTTTTCATCTATGACTTTAAAAGTGATCAGTTTAATTTTACAAATTTTTTTTATCAATCGTTAAAATAAATTAAAAAAAATGTTCGCAACAAATGACCTAATAATTCAACATCGTAGATTTTTTATCCCACTAGAAGAAATTCTTTTTTATAACATATCATAGTTGAGAATTGAATTATGAATATTTTAGATATTGCATGATTATCCTACCTATACTATAGTTCGATGGACATAATCAAGTTTCCTATGAGACGAGCGGTTGGCTAGTACAGTGTAAATTACTATAAAGAAAGCAAAGGTCGATTTCAGAGTGGATCTAAACTCTTTTTTCTGGACTCAGATGACCCATTTACCTCACTTTATCATCATCGTAGGACTGACAGTGAGAGATACTGGGGATGAATAACATGAATTAAAAATAAACTTAGAGACACAATTATTTGAATATGAAATTAATGGCATTCAGCAAAATTAAAAATGGTTTTATAATTTGTCTCAAAATTAAAATCGAAATATTTTTTTTCCTCAAAATCTGCATTGAATATACGGAATTTTGTCTTTTTTTTATAGACGAAAAAAAACTGATAGGATCTTATTCATGATCAGAATCCAAGGATTCATCTGCTTTAGATTCTTGTCTCTTTCTAGAGGAATTTATAGATTATAATTAATTAATTAATTAATTGAACTTTTGATCTATATTTCAAATGATGCATCGGAATGCATTGCTCTCGTGACGAGTCCTGATTCCTAAACAGTCAGTCGTTGCACATGACACTCCACAGCATTCACGAGAGCTCCGAAGGAACAAATATGGCAGATTGGACGCCAGATTTAGCTCCAACGTCTCACATTCCTAGGACCGACATGTACAATCTCTCTCATTCCTCGGGTTAGATCTTCATCTACACGTAGACACTGTTTAATTTTGAGAGCGGGAGAAGTTTCAGAAGGCAGACAGTTGGAATGGTTTTGGTTCGGGAGATTTTGATCGATCCAATGGCAGTTTTTGTTGGCATTTAGGTTTTTGAGCTACAGTTTTTCCAAGTGCGGATTGTTCTTTCAGAATCCAAATGCGCCGGCGAGAGTTTCCAATTTTAGGTACGTGGTTTGTGGATGTTTTTTTCCCCTTTGGATTTCTTCCTTTTCTGGTTCCTTCGTCTTCCTCCTCGCGCTTTTTTGTAAACCTGAAGAGAAGGGAAACAGCAAAGAAGTAAGCGAAGGCAAAGCGGAGGAGGGATGCAGCCGCGCAGGTCGACTCCGACTGCCCTCTCGGCTTTCCGGTGGACTCTAATGCGCGCCATAGGAGCTATCGCCGTCGCCGCCCTCGTGGTCGTGCACGTGTTCCTCCTCCTGTCCGCCATCGCCCCCGACGCCGACAAGATCCCACAGGCATCTCCTTCTCTCTCGTCTGCCCCCATTTCTTGTTCCTTGTTCATTCTCTTTTAAATCGGTCAGCCTTCTTCAAGTTCACTTTTTGTTAACTTTTGAAATCTCAAGATGAACTTTCTTCCGTGAGCATCGCGTGAGGCAGCTCGATTTTGTGTGTTTGTTTTTTGTTGTTGTTTAGGAACGTGAAATTGGATATCGGCGGAAAACAAGCGAGCTCAGCTGGATGCAGGAGTTCACTCCGCCCCAACTCCCCAAGCTTCCCATTTCTGCGCAGAAGGTGATTCCTTTGCTATTCTTGAAATGCCAGTGGTTCGTGTTAGGATGGAAAAGTTTAGTATTGCCATTTCTTTCATTTGTTCTTTTCCTCCTCACTCTCTTCATACTCTGAACTCTGCAGGTGGGCAACTCGAAAGGAGATTTTGATCTTGCCAAGCTATGGAAGTCACCTTCAAATGGAAACTTTCTGCTATGTGTAGCACCGAGCTCATCGTATCTGCGTAAGGGGCTTTAGATTTTTGCTTTTGTTGTTTGATCAGTGCATGTTTTTTCTAGCTATAAGATTTACACATCCTTAATCCTTTTCTTTTTACTGTTTTAGCTCCTTTGCATTCAAGAGGCTTCTTGCTAGTTCATGCGAATGGTGGGTTAAACCAAATGCGTGCCGGGGTACGACTTGCTCTCTCTTTTCCACTCCTGCAAGCCCGTTTATTTTTCATGTGCGTTGTAGGCTTCATCCTTACAAAATTAAGTTAATTCGTATAAGATTTAAGCCACAAAAGATAACCATATTGCAATCGAAGGGAATCCATCATTTTCATAGATTCAAATAGCAAACCTAACAACTGCATTGCAATCGAAGTAAATCCTTCACCTTCTCACTTTTTAGACTCAATATGTGAAGATGAAAAATTCAAGAGGATAAACACCTTGGTACCTCAAAGATCACATTCGAAATCTCCACCTCATTTAGGCACCTGCTTTAATTATAAGCTAGCTAGATCAGAAGGAGGACTTTCCACCATTTCCTCATATTGACACTGCTGAGAGAGCTTAAAGTAAAAAAGAAAAGGAAATCTTTAGATGGGTACAAATTACAAAGACGTAATTCTAGAAATATCACTTGGTGACTTGACTCTGCTAGTCCACCTTACCGTGCATTCACTTATGTTCCGTTATGATAATGCTCAAGCCTGAGTAAAGTTAACAAAAAAATAATCTTCATACATAAAGTGCATTTTAGCTTGGGAATACTGCAAATTTTAATATCAAATCTTATGTCTTCCTGAAAAAGCATTATTTTATTGGTTATCTTTGGAACTCAAAGAACATTGAGTATCATGATGAAACTCATGTTTTGCTAAGCTAGTAGTAAAATAGTTTATTTTAAGTTGAGACATGTCCTGCTAAGAATACAATATGAATGGGTCAACCTGTTGGATCAAGATTGTCCAAGCTTCCACTTGGCACAGCAAATTTCTGATTCTTTCAAACTTAACCTTTGAGACACCTGAATGGCTAAACTACATTCCTGACTGCAGAGCCAGAATTCAGATTGAATTGCAATCAAAGACTAAAATTCCTATATCCTAGGATCACTCTTACGTAAATAGGATCGTGACAATTGCTTATCTCTATGTTCATGATTGATGGACATATTAACTACTTTTGTTTATCATAGCAACAACATCTTTTAGATTAGTTCTCCTTATGAAGTTATACTTTTTTGTATTTTTTTTCCTTATCAATTAAAAAATCACATATTATGATTTTTGAATGGCAGATAAGTGACATGGTAGCAGTGGCACGATTAATTGATGCAACACTTGTTATTCCTCAGCTTGATAAGAGATCATTTTGGCATGATTCTAGGTACAGATGCTTATATTTGATTTTATTTTTCCTCTTTTTTTCCTTTCATTTCAAAGGTTGCACTATCTAATAATCTTTGAAGGCAACTCACATACATAATAATCGTGTTATTTTGTCTCTTGCGCATGTTGCTGCGGCAACTTTAAGCATGCGAATAGCGACAATACCATGTGCCATATGTTACAATAATCTGCTCACATATTTTATTTTCTGCTGTATTCGTTCGCATATTTGAATTCTCGTATGCATGTGTTCTCTAATTCTTTTAGTATATGTTTCAGCAATTTCTCTGCAACCTTGATGCTTTATCTTTTCTGCAATACTTAACTGGACAGTTCATCAGTTCATATATACATATAGTTTTCTCTGATGCTCTTCATGATCATGTTCCAGCAATTTCGCTAACGTGTTTGATGAAGAGCACTTTGTCCAAGCTTTGGCCAATGATGTCAAAGTTGTAAAGAAAATACCAAAAGAGTTGATAATGACCACAACTGCAGTAATACACTTCCGAAGCTGGTCAGGAGTGGACTACTATCAAAATGAGATATTACCTATGTGGGATAATCATCTGGTATACTGGCTGCAACCAGAAATTCATCTTACATACTTCTGTGATGATTTCATGGTTATAGCTATTAATGTTTCTTATCCCAATGTTCTTCAATTTTCATGGAAGGTTATAAAAGCTGCCAAGTCAGATTCACGTCTCGCGAACAATAACCTTCCTGCTGACATACAAAAACTTCGCTGCCGTGCTTTCTTTCAGGCTCTCAGATTTGCTCCAAAAATTGAAGCACTAGGAAAAGTATCTGCTCCTTTTGCTATATATTTCTTTTACAACTTTGTGATGGCCAAGGTTCGACATAATATCTTCTTTATTTTCTTTCCAAACTGCAGTTATTGGTAGAGAGGATGAGATCTTATGGTCCATTTATTGCTTTGCACCTTCGTTATGAGAAGGACATGCTTGCTTTTAGTGGGTGCACATATGGCTTATCACCTATTGAATCTGATGAACTAGCAAGGATTAGGTATGCTTTTGATGTTTTAGAGGATGCTCATTCTGGATTTCTTTCAAATTCCACAGCATTAACATGGTCTCTATTTTGCAGAGAAAACATTTCGTATTGGAAGATCAAAGAAATTGTTGCCCAAGACCAAAGGGCCAAAGGGTACTGTCCGCTGACTCCGAAGGAGGTTGCAATTTTTATTTCTTCTCTTGGATATCCACCAAGCACTCCAGTATATATCGCAGCAGGGTCGATATACGGAGGCAATTCTCATTTGGCTGATTTGGAATCCCGCTTTCCTATTATGTTGAGCAAGGTAGTAAATTTGTCAATGCTGTCATTCAAATGCTGGTTTTGGAACAGTTATTTCTATCATTCCTGAGGAAACTTGCTACTTAGTTTTGTTTAATTGCATTCTTAAATTTTTATTTATTTATTTATTTATTTTTTGTCTCTTAAGCATTACAACTATGTAGCACTGGTACACACCTGCTCTCTTTCATCCCCAATGCAAACCAGACTACTCATACAATAGGACAATATTCCTGTCAATTGTTACTATTCGTATTGTTAAGATTGTTGTGAAGAAAATAACTTGATTTGAGAGTTAATCTATAACAATAAAAAATTAAATATCAGTCATGATAAAAATAAAAAAAACAAAGAATCATGCAGTAGGACACGTCCTTGACAAATCTGAAAGTGGAGATTTTTGGTGCGAGACTAAAACCAACCCATCAGGGCTCTTAGTGGCAAGCTGAAAGCTTGTGCAAAGTGTTCTCAGATGAGACCATTTGTTGTGCATTAACTCATTGTTGTGATATTGTCGGTTTTTGGTGTGAGACTTGTGTATTTTTCTTTAAAAAAAGTTCCCTCGAGAGCTAGAGACTCTTGGAGATTTGCCAGGCCTTCAGGTTCCTTGCTAATGTTGGATTATAGGGTCTCATCAATCTCTCTCTGCAGATTGCATAAGATGATAGATTTGTGTATGATGCGTTTCAACATTGATATCTCCTACATTTCTATCACATTTCCTTTGTCTCAGCTGATCCGGCCCTATTTATGAACAATTTTTACAGGAGAAATTGGCGTCGGCAGAAGAGCTTGAACCTTTTAAACATTATGCTTCACAAATGGCAGCACTAGACTACATAGTATCACTGGAAAGTGATGTTTTTATCCCATCATATTCTGGGAATATGGCGAGGGCAGTCGAAGGTCACCGCCGCTTTCTTGGCCACAGGAAAACAATTAATCCAGACAGGTGACCTGCTTTGAACTCCTGTTCTTATATATCGAATTCGCGAAAGGCTACCTTCATCATTGAACCTTTATCTACCTTTGTGAATGCAGAAAATCTCTTGTTCGTTTGTTCGATAAGATCAATCAAGGATCTCTGAGAGAAGGGAGGAAATTATCCAATATTATTGGCGAGATTCATAAAAGAAGGTAGGTGACCCTGCAAATTATAGCCATGACTATTATGTTTGAATTTCTATACATCTGGGAAACTTAGATTCTGTTTTTTCCTGGTAAGTTAGGCAAGGTTCTCCTCGCAAGCGGAAAGGGCCTACTACTGGCACAAAGGGAATGGAACGATTCCGGACCGAAGAAGTATTTTACGAGAACCCTCTACCTGACTGTTTGTGCCAGCAGCAACCCTGAGAATTGGCCATCTAACTTGTGTACAGATAATTTCTTTTACGTCGCTGCGATCACTTCACACACCTAACTGCATAGCAAAGTTGATATGATCAAGTTAACATCCCACATAGAAGTGAGGGTAGAATATTGGAACCCAACTTACAAAACACACGAGGAGATGAAGATGAGGATGGATGGAGGCTAACTACTGCAAACTCATCTGTTGTAAAAGTATCAGATGAAGTTTATTCCCTCAGTCTATCTCGAGTCATTCTTTAGAATGAATCATTGTACTTTAAATTCTGAAACATTAATATGAAATTACAGAGGAACAAACCATTCAACTTATATTCTGCTGATGGTACTAAATGCAAGACATTTCTAGCTTGGGAAAGATTTTGGAATTAAGAATGTGAGTGGAATGGAAGAATGGTTGCATTGATAAAATAGCATGGGAAGTAGAATGATTCAGAACAAAATTCGATATTTGTTCCTTTAATGCTGCTACAGAAGCTTACTAAATCCTACCAAACAATTTCTCAAGCAAACTACAAGTATTTTTCAATAAACAAACTAACTATAATGATTAATATGATTGGAATAAACCATTCTAAAGATATTATCACCACAAATCATTCAATCACAAAATAAAACTGAACCAAGCATCATCTTGTTTTAGTGTTGACATCATAATAATCTTCAACTCCAATCATCCTCTTTCTGGATGTGTCTAAAGTAAATATCACATCTTCGGAATATATGCATATATTCACCCATATGCACTGGATTAAAAGCACAAATTATTTTAATAAATTACAGCAAGACAATCACGTTCTTATAGGGAATGCTCTGCAAAACCGCAATCCAAAGAGGAAAGGAAATGCAAAAGAAGGAAAGTAATCAAATCCAACAGACTATTGTCAACCTGGGGGATCTGCTAGTTTCCCCTCTCATAAAAACATGGGATTCTTCTGATTACCAAACGCATCGGAAGCCATTTGCATGGAGCGAAATGGCATAAGAACAATTGCGAATGCATTTACAGGGTTCATAGGTCGCCAACAGTGGCACTGGTCAGATTGTTGTGGAAAGCTGAACTCTTTGGTGTTCTTAGCTTTCGTGGTATTCCCACATGAATCTGTATTAGTAACCTCACCAATCATCCAGATCTCTGATGGTCAACTGAAGAAGATACAATGAAATTTCTGATTATGGATGACTAAAAGCATGTTTGTTTTTATGATCTGAATCGGACAACAACACATGAAATGTCATCTTTGCTGTCTCTAGTCAATGCCTCGGTGGTCAATTGTCTTGCTGCAGTTTGTGGATCCTTAAACCTTCTAGCAGTCGCAACTGCCTCTTCATTGCTCATGACCTAAATAGAATTTACAACAAAAAGATGAGTCCCAATGTATAATTGGCATTACAATAGCATAATTAGTTTTAGGTTGAAGAAGAAACCTTCCATATACCATCACTAGCAAGGATGAGTAGCTCTGTCTCTGATGTAATGTTTAAACAACGAATATCAGGATCTGACCGCAAATGCGATTTCAAATTCTTGTCTCCAAAAGCACGGGATACAGCTAACTGGCCATTAACCCTTGGAACGTCTCCTGACAGAGTAAAAAAAGAAAAAATATGTGAATTTTTAACAGATTGCAGCCAAAAAACAATAACAATCTTCTATATTTAGGTTCCAGTCATCCCATTTAGTGACATGGACTAAATATCGTGTCAAGCATCACTACTGAAAATATACCTTTTCTTGAACATTGGTGAACTGGGGAAAAAAGTAAATTCTTGGAGTAAAGAATCAAGTTATTATGCCTGTCCATATGATAGTGCAAAATAAATTATAGGTAAGATGTGTAACTATCAAATTCAATTTACTACATCAGATCACAAGGAAAGAAGCTAAATGTTGTTCTACTCAAATTCAAGGTGATTACTTCAATGTCATGCTTAGACACCACAGCATGATTCAGCTAAGATCATGTTCAAAGGCAAGAGACCAGTTATTGTGTTCAGACGAGATTAATTCAGAATGCTGTCCTGCTCACATTCAAGTTGATTGCTACAAAATCATGGGCAACAGCAAAAAATGCATTACATGAGATCCTGTTTAATGAAAAAGACAAGAGACAAGCTGAGCCCCAAATTACAAACCAGAATGTTATTGACTTCAGCATCCTATTAATTGAGGTCCAAAAAATTAGCATACTTGGCCTTTTCAGCAGATGCTATAATGAAGCTTCAATTTTCCCCAGCTGGAACTGTCTAATCTAGATTTGGCTTTGCAGCCACAAGCTTAGCTTGCCCACAATTGCAATCAATAGTTTTTATCTTCTTTTGAGACCAATAATTATAATTTTCTACATATTGTCAAACAAAAAATTTATTTGGATTCATTGTAGGACTTCCAAGTTATCAACATGCTGTTCCAGGAGACTTTGCCAAGTTGTCCAATGTTACGGCCATATTTCAGCAGCTGTATATATACACTTCTTCGATGGTTTTCTGGAAGGTTATATCAATTTCCTAAAAATTTAGTTTCTTAGATAGAATATATCAATCGATCCTGAGTCTAACAGTCATGAATAAGATCACCCATGTTTTCAATTTTATGGAGTGGGATTACTCTAACCTGAGCCTTTGACATGAGAATAAGAGGATATGAGAGGAAGGTCCCTTCTGCCCTTCATCCATGTTTCATATGCCCACCCAAGATCAAACTCATATTTGAAGGAATATCATATATACCAATTAATAATAACTGAAACAATAATGCAACTGACTGGCAGAAGAAAGCATGTTATTGTTCACAGTTACAGAACATCGAACACAGAGTGGAAGAGTTGAAGGGACCTGGCATGTTTGAGACAAAGCCACCTCTATTCTCAATACTTCCCCGCTCGGTGTTGGGGTCATGATCAACTGACAATTGAATCACCTGTTGACCTTTTGCAAGAACTGCTCGTGAGTCACCAACATTAGCTATGCATAACTTCGTGCCATTAATGAGGATTGCAGTAACAGCAGTTGATCCACCTCGACCAAGATCAGGACTGTGTGAAAGAATTGCCTTGTCGGTCTTCTCGTAGGCTTTTGAAATAGCTACATCTGGATTAGTCCAAAATTCTTCCTATATTTTGGAAATAAAACAAAATGTCACACTATTACATTTCTTGAACTTCTCTATATGATGACCATGGAACATACATTCTAAAACTCTATATGTAAATCAAACAGGAAAAATAAATATGATAGTGATGCACCTCTTTCAAAATGTTTGAAAATAGATGCTTCTGTAAATAGGCAGGTACATTATTTCCCAAGTGTCCATCAAATATAGCAAATAAACCAAGCTCCTGTCCTCTCATATGAATGAACTTAGCAACATGATAGTCCTCCATTGGATGGTTTGTTTTCCCCTTAACAAGGCTAAATCCATAACTGATTTTTGTGCGACCCTGGGAACTTTTCCCTTTACCAGCATCCCATGAAGAACCTGCAAACTACACAAAGAAACTTTAAACCTAGAGAATCTAAAACAACACGGCTTTTCAGTACAACAACCAAACTGAAGCTTAGAACTCTTATAAGATAGTTCCTTGAAACCACCAAGGTCATGAGCCACTAATAAAATTTCATTGAGTTAGTAGCATAACTATCAAATCAAGACTATATTTTAGTCCAACTGTATCCTCATAGGCACAATGACTTTCATAGCAAATTCAGACTACAGACATTTTGAGGAGGCAAAGTAGCCACAAGTTAATTTATTTGCAAAAAGAGAAAATAGATTCGAGATATGATATAAGATTGGATCACAGGATAAGTCAGAACCCAATTAACCTATTACTTAACTCTTCTTTTTCATAGATCACATGTAAATTTCCTCATCAATCTACTGTGAGAGAGCAGCAAAAAAGCCTCAACAAAAGAAGTAAACTGAAAATAACTTATTAGAAATGGACTCCAAAAAATGCAGTTTAGGCACCAAGAACCACAACTTTAAACAACCCAAGAATGACCCACTTCTCCTTCAAAAATATTTGGTTTGCAGAAGATAAAGCAGACTTGGAGAATATGGCCAACATAGGATATGAGCAGTTTCATTGTTGATCCTAGACAGCAGTAGCCAAGGGATTAATGATGGTGCTTATCTGCTAAGTTGTCTTCTTTAGGGGGTGGATAGACCAAGTTCAGTTGGTCAGCCAAGTCCAGTGCGTATAACTACAGAAAGCTTGTCAGTGAAGCCTCATGTCAAGTGAATGGCCAGTCTAACAATAATACAAGGGGATCAGGGACAGCAGGTCAGTCAAGCAAAACTAAGGCAAGTGAAGAATGAGCATCCTTGTCCAAATTTAGCAGAAGGATGCTATAGAAGGGATGGAGAAGATGTCACCATTTTGACACAAGAAGAGAAGCCAAAATTGAATCCTGAGTTCCTAACACATTCACGCAATTTTAGTTGCATCTTTTCAATGAGATTCTCAAGATTGTCGTCAAAGGCAACAACAACAAGATTATAGTTCAAGTTAAGAGTTTTTGTATATGACGAAGGTCACCAATAAACTCCATTTGAAACAGAAGAATATTTCCATCAGATGAAAGAAGGGACAAGAATTTATCTTAATGAGTTTGAGAGTAGCCATGCAATTTATGCTCGTGCTACTATGTTCATCGTTTCTTGTATATCTAAGAGAACATATTACATGGACGAGAAACCATAAAAGGTGAAGACCAGGAAGAAGGATTTACAATGCTCCCACTGTACATCAAGACAGACTATCACAAATATTAGATAGGTATAGTAAGGAAAGTGATACATCAGAAATTTGATGGTTTTGTTTATTGTGTCACTAATCCAGCTTGCATAGTATACATGGCAATAAAAAATGAGTGATTTTCCATGTAGAACAACTGAGAAGGATGCAATGAAAATCAGGATGTCTGATAGGATTATCAAGATATAGTATACCTGTGTTATGTTGTCAATTTGAAGAGAAATATGGCCTCTAAATGTATCAGATCCAAAAGGATTGAAGAAATTGGTAAAATGAAGTTCTCAAAGTTTGACAAAATCACTCTCATGACTTTTACAGGCAGAATGAAAAATAGTAAGCTATACATCATGGATAGTACTATTATTGCTGGTGACTCCGTAGTTTAAAAATCACCTCTATTGAATTCGAAGAGAATCCATTTCTGACATGTGACTTGGTTACATGAGTCTGAGGAGATTAGAAGGGATAAGTAAAATACATCTCCTGTATAGGCATCATATAGGTGACTTATTTTGCAAAGAATGTGTGTTCAACAAGATGTAGAAGGTCAAGTTCGTGACAACAGAGCATCAGCCAGGACATATTGGGTTATCTCCAATCAGATGTCTGGGTCTATCTTAAATTCCTTCAAAAGGTGGATATGGATAGAGAAACTTGGAATGAGTATCCAAAAATGGTGCTAATTGAATTGATTAAAGCTACATCAAAAAGGTGCTGAATTGATTCAATGCGTGGGATGTTAAGATGGCCATCACATAATTAGATGGTCACTTCAAGATATCGGCTTAGGAGATTTGAGTGCATTATGTGAATTGCATATCTCGTGGTCCAGAGTTTGCCAGTGAACTCGTGTTCCTTGTGTAGTTATCTTGAAAAATGAGAATTTGAGTATTGCATATCTGAGCACGGACTGAATATTTCATGAGTAAGCAAGTATATTGATATTTGGCACTGATATGAGCGTGATCTGATATCTAAAAAAGAAGTCTCCTCGGAAAAAAATAATAATGACAACAGATATGTTTAAGAAGACTCTTTCAACCATCAAGTTATATTCATGATGAGACTTAGTAGTTGTAAGTTGCATCCCATATGGGGCTGTTGAAGGAAAGATGTAGAGAAGAAGTTCAGTTCCTTGAACAGTCAAAGCGACGTTAAGAAATGCTACATGTGACTCCGATATCTGACTTGTGGATGATGCTTGAGAGTCAACTGAAGGATATAGGAAATGAGATGTGTTGCAGGCCTTAAGGACGGGTAGGTCATACAAGTATGGTAGCAGCCAAGATATCATGGTTGGCCTTCTAAGTTGTCAACTTAATGGGTCAGGCAGAGTAGGTCAGCTCAAGTAGTCCGAATCAAGTCAACAAGAGTTGCAAAATGCTTAAGCCAATGCAGTTTCAAGTCAGGATATGGTAAGGCAACAAAAGGACAAGGGGTAGGAGCAAATTGACTAAGCTTAGCTAGGGTCTTCCAGTAGGCTTCAACATGCAGCAACATATCCATTAGGACACAACAACCTAACCCTTAGGGCTTCGTTTACCATATGCAGTTTAGGATTTATGAAGGTGTTGGTGATTGTTATAAATATATACATATGCACCACACAGTTGAAAAATACACAGAATAAACAAAGGTCATTGTGGAGAGCTTTGGCGTTGTAGAACAAATCATCATCCCCGGTGAAAGTGAATCTTGGGATTTCCACCTAATCACAGTGTTTGTAGTGGTCTTGAATCTGTGTGTATTTTGTGTTTTATCATACTTCAGTAGAAAACTGGCCTTAGTGGTTCTGTACAGCTTGGATCCATGACATCAACTGCAATGAATTCAGCCATTAAAATGTTATGAACAGTATCCAGGTCACTCTTTAACAAATATATGCTAGGCTGTACCTTTGATCAACAATTTCATCTAAGAATCATGAGTCTGATGTAATCCACAGTGGTATAGTCGGCATGAGTTAAGCATTTGAAACACTCTTGACCTTTTTTTTTTCCTTCTATTTTTTACACACAAACTTTTAGATTACGGATACAGCAAAACGTTAGAACAACAAAAATACTTCTTTTCTAATACAGCTGATGCCAAGTGACCAAAGAAGAGAATTGAGAAATCAAGAAAAACTACAGATCGGAATTGGTATGAAAACGAATCGTTTATAAGGCTTCCTTTACTGATTTTTATAAACAATAACTGCAAAAGGAATCTATGAGATTCAGCACAGCTAAACCCTCGAATCGGAAACAGACAAGATTAGACAGAGGAAAACATACCAATCGAAAAAACTAGTTCAGTAAAATAGAGGGGAACAAGATCAAGGCAAGCAACAAAAAAAGACAACTAAAAACCAAAGGCCGAGGTCAAGGTTCAAATCCCTCACCTTAGAAGACGAGCCTCTGAAGCAGCACAACCACCCCATCAAAATCCAAAACTTTCTCACTCCGCCCGCCTAAATTCTCGACTTCAATCTTCCCCGATCCAAGATTCGATTTTGACCGCAGCCGCTCGCAAAAGCCTCCACTTTGCACTCAAGGAACCCGCTCCCTGCGTCGTGGACACGCGCCAAGATCGAACCTCGACAAAAGATCCGATCGCGACGACGAGAGAACGAAGCAAGAGGAGATGATGTATAGGGCGAGATGAAAGCGATGAACAGCGCCTCCGGAGGAGAATCCAACCTCGGAAGAAAAAGAAGCAGAGGACACAAGTAGTACACGCATCGGAACAATCAAATAAATTATAGCACGCAGCGAAACGATGAAAAAAGAAGAAAATTTAATTAATTATTTTCAGGTGGAAGCTGTAAGACTCGATCATGGCGCATGCTCGTGGACCTGACAAAACCACTGCAAACATTTGACTTGCGGTTTCACGAACTCGACCAATCAGATGGTTTTGGTGGTTTGACCAATGAAAACCGAGGCCGCCTAATACAAATACTTAAAAATATTTTTTTAAAAAAATAAAAATTTGAAAAATATCTAAAAGAATTTTACAAAAAAATGATTATATATTATTTTATTAAAGAAATATTTCTACGATTTGTCTTCTTTTTCTATTTTTTTATTTTTCTAAATATTTTTATTATTATTTAAAAAAAAAAGAAAAAAGACAGGCCCATGCAACAATGATGGTAATAGGTTTGGGGCATTAATCAATGCGACAATAATAAATGCTAAGCCAACAAAAACAGCTAATGCGACAATAGTACATGCTAAATTAAGCAAGCAATGTGTTTTCCAGGGGATTTTTTGTAAATAAGTGAGAGAATAGAAGTTATTATCGAAATAGGTAAATTGAAATCTTATTACCGAAGTAGGTAAGAGAGAAGTAGTTCCGGGATTAAAATCCCGGAACTAA
>JBAMHZ010196377.1:0-14501 GCA_037177395.1 Alpinia galanga | reverse complement strand
ACAGGCTATTCGGGTACCGTCAAATTGGGTACTGTATTATGGGGGTATCTGCTTCTTGATTAGAGAAGAGGAGCAGACTGTAAGTAGTAAAGCTTCATCTATAGTAGATCCAGTGGCTCCACTGTCTATAAAGGCTTGTAATTCTAACTTATATCCTTGTATGCTAATTTGGCATTGTACGCGCAGATCAACTGATCTTCTGGTATTACAAATGCTTGGTGTTTTAATAAAAATGTTGTTTGTGTCTAATTCTTCCTCATCTGTTAGTAGGGCTGGGCAGTATCAGTTTGAGGTGGAAGGGATATCTTCGGGGTTTTGGCTATTGTATTGGGTTAGTGTCTCAAAATCCTTTAGCTTATTTGCTAGAGTATCCAAGGAGACTGTAGTTTGCTCCTTATGTTGTATGAAATCACCTTCTATAAGATTGAGTCTAGATTCTAGAGTAGATACTCTATTTTCTAGTAATCTGTCTCTGGGGGCTGCAATTGGTGGGTCTGTTATGGTAATTTGATAATCTTCCAGTAGGCAGGAATTGCATATCTGCTTATTGCAGAGGCAGGAATTGCATATCTGCTTATTACAGAGTCTACAAACCGCTCTTTTTGTAACTATAGGATAAAAACTGCATTTGTAATAAGGGATATGGGTTGTGCCATTCCTTAGGTTCTAGTCATGCTGGCAAGTTTGTTCTGGTGGAATCATGCGCATATGATTTCTTGTGATATAAGGTTCAAATAGTCCGCTATTGTTTCCATAGTAATCGTCTAAAAGATGATACTCTGTGTCATCCTTTTGGACAAATGGTTGAATTCTGTATTTGGTCAATCCAATGCCGTACTGGGGCATGTGGTAGCCTGAGGTTTCCTGTTCATGGGCTAAACTGTTGATTATGGGGTAATCAGATGTTGGGCTTTGGTCTTCCCATTCTGTAACAGATACTATTGAATATATGGAAGATGTATCAGACAAGTCGGATTGTATTTCTAGTATGTCCTCATTCGTACATTGTACTACCGTGGATTCCTTGGTATATAGGTTTCTATGGTTGGGGCAGGCTGATGATATGTGTCATGGTTGCTGACAGGCATAACAGGTTATTGTATGGGCATACGTCTTTTTTGGTTTGAATTTTCGGACGCGCTTATCTTTATTTAAATAAGGCTTTTGTGCGGCACTCCGCCGTAGGTAGTAAGTTTTCTTGGGTTGTCTTTTAGGGGCAGGCTGCTTTCGCCTAGTTTTAAAGGTTCTTGCCCTAGTATTGGCACCGTATTGTTGAGGGGTATATATCTGTTTGTAGAAACCATAAGGTTGGTTCTTTAGCTGCTTTTAGATTTGAATGTATGTGCACTTGTCTTTTAGGATGTTCAGGATGTGTTGGATTCTGACTCCGATATTGTTGTGAAGGGCTGGGACAACTAGTTTTGTCCAGGCTTCGCGTATTTCTTTGCCTAGGGGACCTGGGAGTTTATTAAACAGTCTTTCCCCAAGGTCGTTACTGTAATAATTTCTAGAAACTGCTGCTAATGCGAAAAAATCATTGCAAAAATCCTTAACAAAAATCCAATTGAATAATTGGATTTGTTCTAGATCTCGCATGGCTTCTTTTTGTCTAAGGTCCAAGCCTGTATTTGCGTCTCTAGCTATAATCATTCAGTGGACGCAGTAACAGAAATTAAGGATGTTGTTTCCTTGAGAAGCTATTTTAGCTATTTCATCTGGAAAGTTTTGTTTGAAGGATTCCCAGGCGGCTCTAGCCACATCTCCTAAGTAATTTTCAGCTATGCATAGCATGCCTTCGCCGGTGTCGACATCTAATTCATGTTTTGCTAGATAGTCTCGCTGTACTGAGACCATCCATTGCTCTAGATAAGTGCCATACATCTGGGGTCACACTCTGTAATGTTTAAAAGAACAGAGTCTTTCCCAAAGAATGTTATTTCGGGAGGACGCCTAGTGCCTGCCGTTCTAAGCAAAGGGTTATTGTTTGTATAAGGTTCTACTGGTGTCCTAGGTGGGTGTCCTCAGGAGTAGTCGAGGGTTCCCATTGTACTTTCTGGGTAAGTAATGGTGTAAGGTCTAGAACTAGATGATTCGGCTGTATTAGTTATGTTTTTGGCCATGGGAAAAACAGGAGTGGTGTGGCTTGTTTCTTGTGCAATAGGCTCAGTGTTTTCTTTAGCGATAATGTTACCTTCTTCATCCTTGTATAAAGTGGTAGTTGATTCTAGATTGCCTGATCATTTTTCTATTAGTTCTAGGCACCGAATGTCCTGTTCGGTCATTGTATTTCCTTGCTCGTGTGGGAGGTACACGTATTCTCCTATATCATCAAACACTCCCCCTGGTTCAGGTGTTTGTGTAACTACTAAATTCCACCATTTTACATATTCTTGGATGTTTCCTATGTGTTGGGACATGTCTTCAGGCTTGTGTGGGTTAGATGGTTTGTCTAAGCGTGGGCCTGGATTTGCTTGGTTTCGTGCTAGTGATTGTATGGCTTTTTGGCTTATTTCTCTCATTTGGAAATTAAGCCTATATAACTCTTTTTTCATTTCTTCTTCTGTCATGTTTTCGTATGGATCTGGGAGGGTGTCAAACCTGAACATGTGGTTTCTATGTATGGCTGGTTCTTGTTCCTCTTCCTATGCTTCCGCAGGAGGTGCGGGGACGTAGTTAGAGAATCGAACACTTAGTATTCCTCTATTGTCTTTATAGACAACGGAATCTGCTGGTTGTAATAACTTGGCAGTGTCTTCTTCCAAGTTGATTGTCCACTCTAGTCCCGCTAGTTCTTCAGAACTGTATTGTCTAGGTTTTATAAATTGTATGCCTCTAGAGCTTAAGGATGCTATAATTCCATCTATCTGGACTTTGTAGTTGTTACTAATGTTGTTCATTGTCTTTCCTAGGAAGACGACATCTAATAGGATGTTTTTCTCTATGAAGTCTCCATATCCGACTGCTTGTACCACTATCTTGATGTGTTTTGTGAAATCTCGTATTGTCATATTAAAATTGGGACATATGTATGTAATTCCGAGGTTGCTGTTCATGTCTACTTCTGCCAATCCTATGATGGCTTTCTCTTTGTCAGAGAATCGTGAGTCGTATAAGATAATAAGGACCTTAGCACCGATTCGGTGTCGGGTTAGGCCTCTAACACCGAAAGCTATTAATCCTAAATGGATGAAATGATATCGTCAGGTGAGTAATTGTCTAGCTGATTCTTCTGTAATTAATGTTAGTCGCTCTTTGCGGCCATCTGGCAGATGGAGCGCCTCGGACCTATGTTGCCTATATAAGGCTGTGGAATAGGAGAATAGGTTCTGGCCATAGATTCTCCTAGGGTTTAAGATATTAAGTTGTTCATTGGAGAACACTTCAAGGTTCCTATCAACGTCTATTAATTCTTCAAGCCTTTGGCTTGTGTGGTTTCTAGGTCCTCGGATATTATCTATCCAAGAGGTACTGGAGACGGATCTGCGTCCATCTAGTGTTCTGGATGTGTCAAGAAAATCTTGGACGGTGGTGGTTCTGTTTGTATTCATGTCTCACTATTGAGGTGTATTTTCGTTTGTTTTTTCCTTATGGGTAAGGAAGGTGTAACTTGAGGGTCTGTGTTTGACTCTTTTTCCTAAAGAGATGTTTTCAAGGTCTTTGGTGATGGTTGCAAGGTGTTTTTGCCAATCAATAGTTTTTTCTGTATAAGTTGTGTTCAGTTTGTGAAACTATCCTTCAAGGTTTAATAGTCTGTTTTCTAATAAGGAGAGGTGATTATGTAAGGAGGCTAATAGGGCGATAATTATATTGTTCTGTTGGACAAGTATTTGATCTCCTTGTCCGGTTAGGCTTACTTTGCAGTAGCCGTCTTCTTTAGTTTTGGAGTATTGGCTAACGTAACCTAAGGCTTTGTCGTAGTAAAAAATTTCGTATTGGTCTTTTATCATTTATACTTGATTTCTTCGAGTATTTGTTGAAGACCTAAAAGGCTTGTATTTGTTTGATCACGGAAGGATTGTAGTATTGTTTTTACTTGTGTGACTACCTCTTCCTCACGGGGTTTACTTGGGTATTGGTAATTTAAATTGGTTGAGAGAGTGGCTAGTTTTTTGTTGAGATGTTCCTGGGTGTTCTTGACGTATTCCAGGTTCTGTTTAATGTCTTTTAGGGTTTGTTTGTGTTGTAAGAGTTCAGCTGTAAGGTCATCGACTTTCTTAAGTAGGGTTTCTTGTTGAGACCCTAAACTGATTATAAGATCTGTAAGGGTGTTAAGGTGAGGGGTGTCGGAGTGAAAGGTGTGATCTGACCGTCGTGAATGGAAATAGCAACCGTGGCTCTTTCCTTCGAGAGTACTGGTTAGCCTGGGATAAGAAGCTAGGGTAATAAAATCTACTCGGCTAGGCCAAGACATGTGATGTTCCCAAAGAACATTGGCTCTGATACCAAAGTAAAATGAACTGTACTGTAAGTAAAATTTACTATAAGTAAAGATTGTAAGTGTAAGGACTGTAAATAAAATGCGGAAAATGTAAAGGCTGTAAAGTAAAATGGACAGCAAGTAAAAACTGTAAGTGTAAAGACTGTAAATGCGGAAACTAACTGTGATCGGGAGGATAACCTTGCTCTGGATTTCTCCAGAAGGACAACCTTAGCTCGAGGTGTAAAGTAGTATAGAGCAGTAAGAAAATGCAACAGAGAGGTGAAAGGAAAGTTCAATAATTATAAAATCAGGAAGGAGCAACTGAAGCATGTTAGACAAGTTTTTTTCCTTTTTTTTTTTTGGCTGTTCACAGCAAGCTTGCCCCGACCGGAGGTGTCTTTAGCCTTGCCGTTCCTAGGCACTCGACTCTTACCTCGTCTGTCAGCACAGGTCTTATAGCCTCTATGTTAGTCCAAATTTTTCATCTTGAAGTTCAATCCATTGAATTTCTCTGGTTCTCCCTATGATTGATTGAGAATGTCCCAATCGTTACAGAGGGGGCATTAACCTGTTGAGTAGTAGGCTTCACTACTGTCATCTCAACTTGTTCTGTAGTCATCTCAACAGACTACGAATATGTTTTAAGATTGTTGGATACTCTTCTTTCGGAGACTAAGGAGCTATTGAATGACTTTAACTGTGGAGCTGCCAAGTTCCGAGCTGGGCTCCTGAGCTAAGTTACTGAGCTACCGAGCTGAGTTGTCAAGCTGGGTTGCCGAACTACTGAGCCGAGCTATTGTGCCGAGCTGTTGTGTCAAGCTGGGCTGTCAAGCTGCCGAGCTGCTATGTCGAGTTGAGCTGCTGTGCCGAGTTGAATTGCCGAGCTGCTATGCCAACTTGAGCAGCCGAGCTGCTGTGTCGCCATGCCGAGCTGAGCTAGGAAGTAATGTTTCCGAATAGTAGATTACTCAGAAACTGAGGAGCCAAAGTCTGCGTTAAACACAGATTCCTTAAAACAGATTCATCTCACCTCCACGGTGCTTAGAGGCCAGCATAGGACGTCTGTTTTCTAGGATACAATTGCGAAACTACAATCTCCAGCAAGCACTGGTGGTCGTAGCGAATCTGTCGAGTGGAAGAATACTCAACAAATAAAAGAGAAAGAAGGAGAAGAGCATGTAGGTGAATGGTCATTGTCCTTTTCTGCTCAAGCCTAAGGCTCCTTATATAGTTCTCCCCATGGCTGGCCGACTAAAAGTTATTCGCTACAGTGAAATGTTTTGTGCAAGTAAAATGGATTCTCATTAATCATCATTAATGCATCTATTACAATTGAATGAAAATAATCCAAATGATAAAATATTACTTTGTATGCTTAGGTAAATTTTACCTCAACCGGTCCGACACTTGACACACACAAATTGCGCTTGCATAGGAATCACCTGGATTAGTGCAATCCAAACCCTTGACCTGCACCCCTATAGGTATGTGCATGAGAAAGAGTCTTTCCTCATATATTTTGTTCACTGCATGTATGAGTTGTAAAATAATATAAATCAAATATCAAGTCTCAAAACTACTAATGTGGGGGCTAAAGTCATATTCACAATGAATAATCTCCTTCATTCGTCTCTTTTTCATTCACATTTTTCCAACAAAACCTACTCAATTCCAGAACACTCGAAGGACGGAAAAGTCGGGAACAGATAATAAGAAGACGTTGGCTTGGGTTCCCTGCTGATACTGTGCTTTTGACCAAAAACGCGCTGATAGTCCTTGTATCTACATGTCTTGTGCTAGATTTTAGGTGAGTCAATCATTTTCGACCAACAAGTTGATAATAGAGCACATGGTGCAACGTGCACGCAGAAGATAAATATTACTCTATTTAATCACACTAGTTTCTTCCTGATCAAAAACAGTACATCTCCCTTAGTTAAGAAAAGGAGAAGACTACGAGAAGATGGTTCAGTCGTTGGTCTAATGTCTATAATCTAATCTTACAGCACTACTTATCAGCTTACTGCTGTGTGGCTCAGATAAAACATTTTGATTCTCAACCTGGTCGTTCTGCATCGCTTCATTGAGCTTTGAAAAACTAATCTTGTTTTCATTGCTTCTTTTCACCTGCATTGCTTTATTTTGCAGCTGTATTAGAAGAGAACTCGAGCCCAAGATAAGAGCAGAAAACTAAGTTCAATTTCAATTGATAAGAAACTTAATGTTTTTGTCTTGCTTTTTGTACCTTTTTCTCTTGCTCTTTGATGTACTTGATGAGGTAGGATTGCTGTGCCAGTTTCTTTTCCTTTGGTTGATGAACCAGTTGTTTATCTGCCTTATTTGCAATCCTGTTTCTTGCACCAGCCTTGCCTTGTCTTCCTCCTATGAACACAATCCAAATTGCAGTCAAGATTCCAATACCTCTCAAGCGATCTATGAACTTACAGTAGGGTATGGCCACTTAGAGTGGGACTGCCACCAGGCCTTCAATGTTGATGTGGTATCACCGGGGAGTTTTCCAGCTCTTCTTTTTCGGAGAATCTCTTCTCTGATATCTACGATTTTCTCCTTGTATCCCTTCAGAAGTATATGTCATGGTTATGGTCGATACAATTAAGTGGATGAAAATTATGGACTCATCTACCTGTTTCAATTCATGCTTCAGCTCTTGTCGGACTCGTTCCATCAAGGTCCTTTCGCTCTCCGTTGGTACTAACGGGCCAAATCCCATGCTATCTGATCCATCCAGGCTGCCATCGAACATGTTTGCTTCACTGTCGTCCTGTTCCTCATCGTCATCTGACATGGTCGCACCTGTGCCTTCACCAGGAGAAATTCCTGCAGCAATACCACACAGTGTCCGCAGCCTTTCCTAGCTAAATCATTCTTGTGGAGGAATTGTTCATTGATTTAGGTGCCCATTGAATACGTTTTATTTTATCAACATGCAAAATAATTCAAATAATCTGTGTTAGTAATATATGTGTTAGTAGCTCAATAATTGTAATTAGGATCAAACCTGTCTAGCGTCACTAAACAGCATTAGAGCATCACTTATGCTTAAAAGAATTTGTCGCCCCAAAAATGAAAATTCAATGCCTTAGTAGACCAAACGAATCAAAATTGTTTATTACAAACCTACTCCACCAAACGAATAAAATTTTTTTATTACAAACCTACTCCACCAAATGAGTCAAAATTTAATATTACAAAAGAATCTATAATAAATGTTAGATACACTGATGCCCGCACCTTACATAAAAGCCCTCTTACTCTTAATCCTTAACCTTTTACCTTAGACTCCTCATTCACCACTAAAAGAAATAGAGAAAAAACGAAAACTCTCATCTCTAGTGTCCCCAACACTAAGAGTAATTTCTTCAAATCTTCCTCTCTACAGCAAATCTAATATCCTACATCCTCCAAAAGCACCTCAACGTGTTCTCTAACCTCCAGTGAATAGAAAGCTCAAACCATATCAATTTCCAACCAATATCCCATGCAAACCATAAAGTATGATTTACTAGTGTGTGAAATTGGAAAATAAGGTTTATTTATGACCTTAAATCACGCGAGTTTATTAGGCGCGTAGGTGCACAACTAATAGGCACATTAGAATTATTGGGCTAGGCAGTTGATAACAGGTCCAATAGATTGCCAACCCTATAATCTATGTTATTTATATCTCATTAACATGATAAGTTATTTTAGTATCAATTATCTATACATGAATCTTACTCTTTTAGGAGTAGCTGTAGAGAACCGCTAATCTGGCAGTTTAGGAGTAGCTGTAGAGAACCGCTAATCTGGCAGTTTTATTTTTTTTAATTTAGTCTCATATAATGATATAATGAGTTATAACAAATAAGAGAGTTTGTAAGCTTAGACAAGTAAGCCAAAGTTAACTTGGGTATAGGTATTTTTGGTTAATAGTTGGGTTTGAAAATTGTTTTCTCATCTAAATTGATTATGCCAATTGGTACCAAGTGAGTTGAAATATTAAACAAGGTTCATAAAGTTTAGATGAGTGACTTGAGCTTAAGCATTTGGGATGGTTGCATCTGTAAATAATTATCTGATTTTATAATAACTATATTAGAAATAATATTAAAATATCTTAAATCACATTTAATTTTATAAATTAAAGTTTTAAGAATTTTTAATTTAATTAATTCAATGTATTTAACTATATAACTAATTAGTTGTTAAAATTAATGCTTATACAAATGATACGGGTTAGACACTTTCATTATTATGTATTAAATATTGAATCAATCTTCACCTTTCATTTGGGCCTGGGTTATGGCATTGTTTCCCTTTTACTCAAGGGAAAAGGAAGCTAAGCTGAGGTATGAAGTATGAATTAAGTGGGTCAAATGCTCTAAACCTATGATGAAATATAAATAGAACTCTTCTTATGAGATCATTGGGAAGTAGTACAGAACAAATTTATATTAAGTTCTGCAATGTTCTTGAAAACAGAGCAGTTTACAAATAAATGTCTCTGAGAACTTATGAAAAGACATCTGCGATCAGAAATGGTAATTAGAGATCTTTGTTCCAATACTTTTTGACTACGAACATATTTTCTTAGAATCTAAAGTTTAACATCTTAAATCAGCTAAGACAAGTTAGTGTGAAATCTAAAAAAAAAAAAAAGTGATAAAATTGACCTGTTAGGCTTCATCTTAAAAAAAAGTGTTGAAATTGACCTGTTAGGCTTTGCAGTGATTGTTCAAGCTCCCAGCAAGCCATCACTGCCTCCATTGCATGAACACGGACATGCTGCTGTAGCTGTTCTTTGAAAGAACGGAGTAGCAAGACATATTGTGTCTTAAGAAAAAAATAAAAAGCCTGGTATAAGCTTATAGTGGTCAGAAAAATAGCACAATTAACATAGTGAAATAGTAAAGTTTAAGAGTAAAGTATCTTCAAATATTTCACTAGTTGAAAGAGCTGAAAATTTTCTGATTTGTATGGACCAATGACCTTAGATATTTGCAGGAACAAACTCACAGTCATGCAACGAGTAGCCAATACGACATGGAAGATATAATGGCTACGCAGGGGAAAATTGATGTGTGCTAACTTAAGACAATTAATGGTTCATTAAAAGAACAATAAGTTTCTATTTTTTCAGCTTCATTTGTGCTGCAGAAAATTTATAATACTAATAAATAAACTCAATTAGCTTCGTGTATATGAGCTGGAAGATAATTAATAATGCTAATAAATAAAATTCAATCTACAAAGAATAATCTAGGTCTCCATCCTACAATTAGAATAAATAATGATTCAAAGTTCTGTTACTTGGAAATCACTCAAGCCTTCAGTTCATAAGAGAATCCAGCTCCATCTCACATTTTTGGGTGAAGTTCTTGCTGAAATATTGTATATCGTGTGGAACATGAAGATGTTTCATTACTGGTTAATAGCAAAAGGTCCTTGGCAGTCGGCATTAAGGAATCCTTCATCACAAGTTGGTAATTCTCCAAAAAAAAAAAAAAAAAAAAAACAGCAACTGAAATTTACCGTGATCTGAGAAACCAAAGGAATTAATGAACAGCAAAACCTTCTACCTTCAGCTCCTTAGTAGTATCTCTATATGTGATACATGATATGACAAGAGATGACAAAAAGGCAAAAAGGGAGGACAATACTAAGAAACTAGATAATATCATAATGCACCGAAACAAACAAAGGACTTTATTATCCGATTGGTGGAATTTTATTCTTTCCGTAAAATTCGTGAGGGGAATTTTTATGAGACTGTTCCATTCCCTCTCACATACACTGAATTCAGATATCAAGCAGAACAATAAAAAAATTACCTGATTGAATGAAGTTTTGCTCATGTAAAAGCATCACGATCACTAATGAAGTGACAAAAAAAAGGAAAGTTGGGGAAACGGGTATTGTTTTTACCATGAATTGGTCGAGTTCTTTGTCGTCGGAGAGCATCTGAGCGCCAAGCGCGGAGTACTTGGACACGACGTGCTGCGTCTGCGCCAGCTGCTCGTCGATCCTCGGCAGCTGGTCCACCGGCGTTGCGATTCTCAAGCACGCGACGTGCGCCGACAGCAGCTGCTCGTACAGGGGGTGAGCCATTATCTCCGCCTTGTACCTCGCACTCCGCCACGTTCCCTCTCCCACCTCCCCGACGCCGCTCCCTTCCTCCCCTGCGGGGTCATCGGCCGCGGGATCCTCGTCGTCGCCGGCATCCCGGCGCAGCACAGGCAAGCGCGGGAACCACTGTCCTAAGGCAGCCCCCGGCGAGGGAGAGGAGTCAGAATGGGACTGTAGATGGAGGACACTTCCTTGGTGCGTGAGGGAGGAGGCGCTGAGCCAGGAGGGAGCAGCCCCTTCGCCGGCGGCGGCAGCCAAGGCGAAGGGCTTCGCTGCGGGCTCCGCTGCGCTGTCGAGGGAATCAACAGATCCGATGATGGCGTGACCATCAGGCAGATGCTGGTCCGAGAAAGCCAATTCGCGGGGCATGCGAGCGTGGAACGCCATGGCCGGAGAAGGGAGACTTGGCGAGCAGCGGAAGTCGAAAGTCGAAAAATAGAAGCGCACAACTGTAGCAGAGGAGAGAGAGAGGATAACGACTTGCAGTGGTTGGTTGGTGAGCGATGGCCTCAGTTGGGTGGTCCTTTTTAATTTTTCTTTTACACTTTTTATTATCTATTTTCATATTTTTACTTCTTTTTTTCCCCTTCGGATCTTTAATCATTTAAATTGTCTGCACACTAATTTTTTATTTTTTTTAAAAAAATTTAACATAACTAATTTCTCTCTCTGTAAATTTACTAAATCATTCTAAGTCAATTATCACTTATCACTGTTTACTCTTGAAAATCATCGCTTTCACTTACACTGTGGTATTTAGTTGCTCATTAATTTCATTAATGCTTATCCTCCACCTAATCTCATGCCACCTGATGAGATTTCTCTAGTTCTCCACAAAAAAAAGCCGTAAGCAACATCGTGAATACTCTATAGTTTTTCGCAGTTTGGTGGCAAGTTTGATGTATTTTATGGTTTAAGGATTTAAAGTTTTATATCGTCAAAAGGAGTTTTAGGATTTATATATGTCTCATTTTTTTATATTTAGTTTTAGGATTTCTATTATTTAAAACTCATATAATATGTCATTGCTGGAGCCCTATGCGACAATGCAATGTATAGATGTTGCTTTTGGCATAAAACCATTAAACAGATACATTGTATTCAAATTTCATATACAGAACTCCACTTTGTTTCATGAACTCATACAATAATTTTATTTTACGGTTTTAAACAAATTAAATTCACGTAACAATTTTGACCCAAAACTAATAAATAAATCCAAACTGCTCAAATTGCAAATATGAATTTCTTGATTTGTTTCATGGAACTATTTGTACTCATGTACATCTTTACTTTTTTTATATTTTGAAAAGTTTAGAATCATGTGATAATTTTTACAAAATTGTTACTTAGATTCAGAGAAATATTACCTAGTATTCGTAAACATGTTTATTATTTACTATAGATTAATTTTTGAATTTAATGGGATCAGATGGTAAATAATAAAGGTTTTCACAGATACTTACGGATGAGTCACGTAGGATAACATTTCTATTTAAATTCAAATTTCTCAATCTCAAATATAAAGTCTTATTGTGTTTATTGAACCCTTTAGAGTCATTCTACACTTTCATTTTTCAATTTTGAACAATGTCAATTCATCTAGCAATTTTGCTAAATTACTAAATGAATTTAAACAATTTAAATCTCAAATATGGACCATTACTTTGTTCTCGAGACCCTTTGGCCTATATAATGCCTTAGTTTTTCAAATAATGAATAGTCAATTTCCATGTAAGTTTTGCCAAAACTACTAAATGGATTGAAACTGCCCAAGTTTCGAATATAAACCTCTTATTTTGCTCCCTAGACCCTTTGGACTAGGACAATGCGTTCCCTTTTCAATTTATAGTCATGTAATAGTTTTTGCCAAAACGACTCAAATTTGTGTAGTTATATTTGATGTTGGTTAATTACGTGGAGTGTTTATATAACTAAGATTCTATAGTTTTGTATTTTGGAGGTCTGATTATGTATTCTTTGTGATGTGATATGTTAAGAGCCAAATGAATGGTAGACTAATAGATTTCTTATACTAGGGAGAGATGAGAAGGTATATATTTTAAGTAGGTTGTGTGTGTGTTTGTGTTTTTAATAATCCAAATATTCAAGTTTGATCCGATTAATCTTGGACGTGTATGATTTTCTTCCTTGATTCATCTGTTGGATAAATTCAGAGTACAATTTATACATACTCAGAGGTTGGCCTCAAAAATATTACCTAGTGATATTTGAATTTGAATTCTCTTATTTAATCTTCTAAGTATTTTACCACTGCACTGCTAGAGCTAGTGTAGGTAGGTTATGCAATACTATTAGAGCTAGTGTAGGTAGGTTATGCAATTATGAACTATTGGAGGAGGGATGGCAACTTAGAGTTCTCATTGATGTTGTGCAATGAGAACTAAAAGCTTTTGCAAATGGAAAATGCTCACGTAACAAATGAAACAAAATTGTAACATTCTATCATGGAATGATAAATGTGTGATACATTATAACTTTACACAACTTATTGTTAGGGCGTTAGCATCACTAGAGGAAGATGAATAACATTCATTATTCGATCATCGATTGCATTTGTGCTCATCTACAAGATGTTATGTGTAGCGGAATAAAGTATAATACAATAAAAATACAAGCACAACACTAAATTTTACATGATTTAGAATTTCCAGTTCCTACTCCACAGCCTAACTCCTAGCGATATTACCATTATCCTTTCTCCTTCTTAGAAATTTTTTAAAGACAGAGAAACCTCTTACAATATATTCTTTACAAATAAATATAATCAAATACAAATATAAATTAAAATGAGATAAACAAGAAACAAAATGACTTTACACAATGAAATCTTACTTATTTATAATTTGGTTGTGTTAGAAAGCCTTTTAATGGTATGAAATGCAACAGTAACTCACCTTCAAAGTTTTTAAGAATCAGCTCCTTCAAATCACCATAAAATCCTCCTTTATAGGGTTTTCATCTAACTAATTTTCACTAATCAATCAATTGATCTTATCCACTAGTCGACTTATCCTCTACAAATTCGATTATTATTTTTATCTATCAACTAAACGACTTAATCCATGTAGGATTCTAGGTATGCTATGGTGCATCATTCGACTGGTAACTTTAATAGTCAACTACTAAACAATCTATGCACTACTATAGTAACCCTAGTTGACTGACCATACGAATCAACCAACTACTAAGCATTTTTTACTATGCTATAATGCACCAGTCGACTGATAAACCTTAATAGTCAATTAGTCATATATGAATATAAAATTCATGGTTTTGGATTCATCAGTGGACTGATAGTCATCCTATACCAGTGGACTATCAAACATTTTATTTGGTTTTGGATTGAAAATATTGTTCCAGGCTAAAAATATTATTCACAGTCGACTGATACTATTTATAATGCTAAAATCACTAGTCATGCCTAATTTTTTTTTTTTTTGTGTCAATTGACCTCTAATTCTCTAATACTTCCTTTTATGACCAGTATAGGTTATCCTCTACTTAGGGTCTATTTGGATGGGGTGAGGGGAAGTTCATTAATAGAAGGTGAAGAGAGGGAAAGGGAGGGAAAACCTACACCCTAAATTGAAGTGTAAGAAAATCTCCCTTTTTATGAGTAAGGAAGTTACCCTTTACTCCTCCTTGTAGGATCTTGGGCGTGCCGAGGGGGTGAATAGCTTCAATCGTGATCTTGAGTTGCACAACAGAAATAGAAAATGAAACAACACACACAAGCACACAAAAACATAGGATTTACTTGGTTCACAGTTCCTCCACGAACTGCTACGTCTAAGGGCCTACCTCTACTCTTTCTCCTTCTTGGAAACACTTCGAAGGTGGAGAAGCCTCTTAGCTACAGATTACAGGATGCTTTTACAATGTAAATCTCAGAAAGACAAGAAGAAAGAAGAAACAAGTACTGATCTAGGAT
>JBAMHZ010196270.1:0-14501 GCA_037177395.1 Alpinia galanga | reverse complement strand
ATGCGGGATTGTCCCCGTTTTTGTTCCGAACCATTGTTTACTATAAAGGCTGGACTCCTATGTCTGGAGGTGGATCTTTGTATGAGTTTTAATTTTTCTAACGGTTGGATATGCATCCTGCATTCTTGTTGTTCCCAGTTGGTGTATTTTATTGATTGTGTTTTGATGGTAAGGTCTAGATTTATAATGTCTAACTTGCATGTAATGCTATCTAAATTCCAATATTTGAGTGGATTGTCTCCTATGATTTCGAGTTTTTCTAATCGAGAGATAAGATTGTCATCCTGGTGTATTGTGTGTAATAAATTCAGGTATGGTTTGGTGGTAATGAGATCTTGGGGTATCTCGTACTTTTCTAGGTCTTCCCAGGAGTCTAGTCCTAAGTCGTCCGGAGTATGAGTGTTGCTAATAATTGCGTAAGACAGCTGGCATGAGCAGTGCGTCTGGTCTGTGCAGCCACAAGGTTCATGGTCCGAGTCTTTATATACTGTGGCCTCAATAGTTAGAGGTTCTGGTTCTGTTGGTGGTACTTGGACTATGAATGTAGGAGAATAATCTGAAATAATTGGGGAACAAACTGGTGTAGAAAAGAAAAACGTGTAGTCGGAGATTAGTAGTAGAGATCTCTATGGGGTTACTAGGAAGTTTAATCCAAGAACTAACTGGAGATTAGCTGGCCTTAGATTAGCAACCCATAATTGGGGGATTGTGATTGGTGTTCCATATATGCCACAATTGGTGTAAAATTTTATATGGGAATTTGAAATGTAATTGCTACAAGCAATTCAGGTTCCATCAAATTGGGTACTGTATTGTGGTGGTATTTGTTTCTTTATTAGTTCGGGGGGGCATACTGATAGTAGTAGGGTTTCATCGATGGTGGATCCAGTGGCTCCACTATCTATGAAGGCTTGTAATTCTATCTTATGTCCTTGTATGCTGATCATACATTGGACACGTAGGTCCACTGATCTTCTGGTATTACATATACTAGGTGTTTTGATAAAAATGTTGTCAGTGTCTGTGTCTAAATCTATAACGTCCTCTGTTATATTAGGAAAGCATCTATTTGATTCAGAGGTTGAGGGCATGTTATCTAAGTTGTCCGTAGAGTTTTGTTGGTTTAATGTGTTGAGTAATTCTATTTTTTCTTGTAGGGTTGTCAAGGTATTTATTTTATGGTCTCTGTGGCCTAAATATTCTCCTTCGAACGAGTTGAATCTAGACTCCAGAGTGGACATCCTGGTTTCCAGCAGCCTATTTCTTGGGGCGGCTACTAGTGGATCTGTTATGGTTATTTGGTATTCACTCTGGAGGCAAGAATTGCAGATCTGCTTATAGCAGATTCTACAAGTTGCCCTTTTTGTTATGGCTAGGTAAAAACTACAGCGATAACAGGGTATATGTGCTGTACCGTTTCTTAGATTCCAGTCGTGTACACACTCATGTTCTGGTGGAATCATTCGGTTCATGTGGTTTCTAGTGTAATATGGTTCTGTATCAGGCAGAGCCTCATCTCCAAAATACTTATCTAGGAGATGATAATCTTCGTCTTCCTTCTGAAGGAATGGTTGGATACCATATTTGGATAGTCTGATGCCGTATTGGGGTATGCTATGAGTTGGCATATAGTAATCAAGTGGAACTTGGGTTTGTGTAAAACTATTAATCAGCGTGTAATCGGATGTTGGGCCTTCCTCTTCCCATTCTGTGACTGATACAATTGAATAGATAGAGGATGTATGCGATAGGTCTGATTTTATTTCCAGTATGTCTTCATTTGTACACTGAACAACCGTGGACTCTCTAGTATAGAGATTTCTTTGGTTAGGGCAAGCCGAAGAGATGTGGCCTGGTTGTTGACATGCATAACATGTAATTGTATGGGCGTATGTCTTTTTGGGTTTGAATTTTCTAACATGTTTGTCTTTGTTTAGATAGGGTTTCTTGGCGGAACTTCGCCTAAGATAGTATGTTTTCTTGGGCTTTTTCTTAAAAGGAGGTTTCCTTCTTGGTCTAAAGTTTCTGGATCTAGTGTTAGCCCCATATTGCTGTGGGGTGTATATTTGTTTACAGAAACCATAGGATTGGTTTTTGAGTTGTTTCTGTATTTGTATGTAAGTGCATTTATCCTTAAGGACATTAAGGATATGTTGTACTCGAACTCCTATATCGTTTTTCTGTTGTTGTGTAGAGCATTGGTCCTGGGAGTTTAAAGTAAGCAGAAGTCTCTACAATAAGACATCCGCCAAGGGCCAAAAGACTTTTAACCAACAGGATATACAAATAGTCCAAAACATAAAAAAACTTGTCCAGCACTTACCAGTTTTAAACCTGCCATTAGATACAGACTACTTGGTCATTGAGACCGATGGTTGTGAAACAGGATGGGGAGGTATCCTCTTAAAAAAACCATCCAAATACAACCAGTGTATCAGCTACTCTTTCCATCTATATCCAAATAGATGTCGAAACATAATACCTCTCTAAGCTCTGTGTTTAGCGAGGCCCTGATGAAAAACACAGAGGTATTATGTAGATATGCCTCTGGAAAATATAAAGAAAAGAGACTTCTAACATCCTTAGATTACGAACTATTGGCAGTAATCTATGCCCTAGATGCCTTCTTGTTATTCATATGCGACAAACCCGAAATAACAATAAGATCCGACTGTGAGGCGTTAGTAAAATACAATTCACAAATCAAGGACACAAAGAAAACGCTAAGCAGCAAGAGATGGATTAAATTTACAAACACCATTATAAATAAAGGATTAAAAATTAATTGGGAACATATTAAGGGAAATAATAACTTTCTAGCTGATACACTTTCCAAGCTGACCTCATAATGAAGCCTTCGAAAAAGAATTCAGGAAATACAGTTAAACAATACATGACGTTTGGAGATGTTGAACTACCACAGTACCTCAACACAGATGAACAGTTCCACTATGAGGGACGGACAAACTTTACAGCAGTACAAAACTGCTTGATTGACAACATCTGGCATTTGCCAAGTTTACAAGGCACAGCAAATTATAAAATTAAGGTCGTGAAGGCCTTAATCCAGTATTTACAGCATTCAACAACTACAATGCCTAACACACAGCCAATTACTCTTTATTACATGATCCCAAGAGGCTCCCAGGCTGGGATTTACGCTACAAAAGAAGAGGCTCTAACAGCCCTCAGAGCTGATACAACATGTAATACATATAGCCAATATACAAACTTGGCTTCAGCACTTACAGCCATACGGCAAACTGCTGGACCAAACTATTTTATTAGTGCGGTCATAAAGGGGAAAAATACAAATATTACAGCCCTGAATAGATTCCCCAGACAATCAACACAGACAAAAAATTAGAAATTACACAAGCAATACAACCTCAGCTGTCTTACAGAGACAGTACCATGCAACTTCAGGCTTTAAAACTGCAGGGAACCCTTGAGATAAAGATGCAACCCAGTCCAGCCCACCAACAAGCCGGAGGCACCGATAGAGATAATCTCCAGAAACGGATGTCAACACTACCGAGTGACCTGAACGAATACATCAGAATTTTAGGAGACACTACAGCATGGACAGAATACCTACAAGTACAAGAAGCCCTGGCAGCGTTCCATGAGCATCCACAGGAAGGGCTAACAATCCAGTACAAAGTAGAATTCAATCACAAACTATGGTGCACTAACCAACATGCAAGCTGCAGCGACCTACATATCAGACAGGAGTGCCCATGTTTACTGGTATACAACATCAGAAAAGCCAGTATAGACTTAAATACCTATAAGACTACTACATACAGAGGTAAGGATATATCACCGTGCCTACTCATGGATTACGGACTCATTTACAAGCTCTGGGTGCGCGACATGGACCCAGAGATCTCCTTCCCTACCAAGCTAAGACAGTGCATTGAACACATTCGTGAAAACGAAGATTTTCAGTGCATAGTCATAGCAGTATTTGAATCCACCCCACCTGAGTGGATCGGATTCAGATTGGAACCAGCCAGACACCTCATAACATTGAAGACACACTCCGAAATTGGAGAGAAACACCGACTAGAAGACTACTGCCCATCTGATGGAGATCTACAGTTTACTACTGCCGCCAACCCAGAGGAACAAGTCAGACATTGGCGAGCCTCCATCCAAGGTGGAGATTGGTTATGGACCTTAGTTTATGAAAATGATTACGTACTAGCGGCCGAGACATTCACAGAAAAAATATACTGGCAAAGCCATTACGGTACAGTTTTCTTCCCCTTCTCCATAACTACACAACATGAGAAGCTGCGCAAATATTACCAAAAGATACACGAACAGTGGCTTCAGAAAAGACACGCCAGAAAAGCAAGACAATACCGACAGGAACTTGCGCCACTGGTGCCAGCAAGGCCCAGAAGCCCAAGCCCAGCAATTGCAGATCCAATAGAAGACGACGAGGCGGCCCACAACATCGACAATCTAATGGAAATATGACCCGACAAGACCACATTATCAGGCTGAGCCTCAGGGAGCCGCCTGACTTCCACTTTACAGCCCAAAAGAGAATCTTGACAGACTCAAGGACAGTTCTTTACAACCTTTACAGCTCAAACGACGACACAAAGCATCTGCTTTCTAGACAAGGACAATAATACATCGTCCTTTCAAAGACCACGATAACACATTACACCTTCTCAAGACATCAGACCGGGGGTACTCCTTCCATCTATATAAGCCCCCTCTCCGAGACAGAGAGGATCATCCACCTTCAAGCACCCTTCCAACTCCACTCTCCATCTGTGAGGACTGCTAAGCACCTTCGACTTCTTCCTTTTCCATTTTTCTTTACGACTTTTGTAAGTAGTAATTTATATTTCATTGTAAGTACTTTCTTTTCTGTAGCAAAAATATGTCTGTAATTATTTTTTTTTTGGAAATGACAATCGGCTAAGGCCTTTTTCCAAGGGAAGGAGTTCCCTGAGGTTATGATAGACAAGTTTCTCCCCACAAAAACATTTCTTTTATGCTCCCATCCTTCATTCTAAAAAAAAAAAAACTAAACTAAACTAGGGAAGCTAAGACCTGTGCAGACAGACGAGGTAAGAGCCAAGTGCCTAGGAACGACAAGGCAAAAGACACTTCCGGTCGGGGCAAGCTTACCAGGCAAGTTTAAAAAAAAAAAAGGGGGGGGGAGAAAAAAGTTTATCATACTTCAGCAGCTCTTTCCCTGATTCTAGACTACTGAACTTGCTATTTGCTTATTCCTGCTTCTACTCTGCTATTTGCTGCTATTACTTTCTGCTTTTACACAATCTTTACACCTCGGGGTAAGGTTGTCCTTCCGGTGGAATCCAGAGTAAGGTTGTCCTCCCGCCACACACTACTTTTCTACAATATTATTTTTATAAACTTTACAGTTAACCTTTACAATCTTACAGTTCTTTTACAAATTTCAATCTTACAAATTGTTTACATTACAAATTTTTATTTACCTCGCCAAAATTTAAGGTTGTCCTTCTGGTGGAATCCATTACAACTACAACTCGAAAACACATTAGAAATTAATGGTATTCTATGTTTATGAGATGTAGAAACATCAATTAAATTTTATTATGTGAATATTAGTATTACGTCAGATTGTATTGTATTTTTAAATTCTTTTCTAGAACGAAGTTGGAAATACATTCTTCCAAAATATTTGAAGTCGCTCCAGTTAACCATTAAAAATGTTGGCTTTGGCTTCATAATGATATTTTCTCACTTCTTCATTAAAATAAAATAAAATTTTGCTAGTTCACCACTCATAAAGATAGGGTTGCCTGAGTTGCAATTATCTTAGTGTCATATAATTTTATATAGAGAATAAAGTGGCTCGTTCCATTGAAAGATTTGCAAATAAGAATCTTTTGCAACTCTAATATTGTCCTTTTTTTCACCATATTGAAAGATAATGTTGAAATGGTCTCCCAGCTGTGATGTGACGTTTATGACAACGGTAAACATTACCTGAATACACTCACATGCATATCTCCTTTTGTGTAAGTGGCCTCGGGCATGTCTCCAACTTCAACACTTGTCACTACTTTTTTGATAGGATGATGGGGAAGATAAGAGTTAGGGTTGCCTTGTTAGCTTTATTGGTAATAGTAGCCTTCAAGCCTTGCCCCTATGCCAAATTGAGTAGCAACTCCACGCAATTTGTTTGTTTAATTTTATTTTTATTCATCCAATTTCTTTGAGGTACACTTATTATTCCTCCCATTTATTTGAGGTACACTTATTATTCCTCCCATTTCTTTGAGGTACACATATTTTTCCTCCCATTTATTTGAGGTACACTTATGCATTTTTTGCATTTTACCATACCATCACTTTATATGCATTTTTCCTCCCATTTCTTTGAGGTACACTTATGCATTTTTTGCATTTCACCATACCATTTCTTTGAGGTACATTTATTATTCCTCCCATTTCTTTATATGCATTTTGCATTTTTTGCATTTCACCATACCATCACATTATATGCATTTTACTGGCCTAGCCATTGGATGAGTTTGTTGGATCTCCCAATGGCATAGATACCAAATAGGTTAACATTCATATTCGTGATCCTAAAAGAATCAAACATTTTCAACACTAGTATTGGTGGTTCTAGGCTATACAACTCTAGAACCACGATCACCACCATCCATTATTTCCTAATATAAATTTAAAAAATATCAATAATTTTCTATACATAAATAATATTAATACATAATAAAATAAAAAATAAATTTTACCATGATGTGAAGAGATGCATTGTTGGAGCAGTTGTATGTTGCAAAGTTAGTTATGCCCCATGAGGAAGGATTAAGAATGGAGGTTATTAAAACATAGATAATAAAATAATAAGGATTAGTAAGGAAATTAAAAGTGAATGCAAGTTAAGAGAATAAAGGATGAGAGAATAAAAGTTAAAAGAGTAAGAATGTGACTTGTTTCGATGAGGAATGAGAAGTGAGACTAGAAGATATTTGAAATTTTTAAAATTTTAGTCAATTGATAATTTTAGGCAAAAATTGACTCAAATTAGCCAATTTTACTTAAAAAAAATAAGAGTATTTTGATTATTTTCTAGGTTTTTAACCATCGAAACTACCCTTGCTTCTATCTTCTCATGGGTTTGGTCTGACATGTGAGTCGTGCTAGCAAATCCAATCCTAGTCCATTCTTGGCTCAACCCATTGATCGAGCTTGGTACAGCATAATCCTAACCCATGCTTGGTCCAATTCAAGGACTAAACCTATTCCACTTAGCTTGACTAGCTAACAAGGCTAGGCTTGACACGACACAACTAGTTTCTTAACAAGCCGTGCAAAGCACAACCCTAGGTCGCGCTGCAGGTGACCTGACCCAATTTACACTGCTAGGTTTAGTAAGCAAGTCTACGAATGAACTAGAATGGACTCTTTCACTGACATATGAGTTGCAACACGGAATCAACTATTCACTGAATTCTAGAAATATGCTCCAAAGATTTCAAATAAAAGGTTGAGAACAAGCTGGACTTAGTGTTAGGAACTAGCTAGAAATGGGTTGAATATGAAATTTGAGCAAGAGATAAGTTTGTGACTTAATTGAAGCAGGTCAGGAGGGCAATCATGGTTTGAAGGCAGCAAAAAGAAGATTCATTATCGATAGAGGAGATATGTATGAAAGATCGAGTGAAGATGGTGTTAGTATCATTTATGGTGTGTGGGCAAAGATGACACTGATGCCATTTAGGGTGAGGAATGCCATTGGATTCGCATCAGCAGCAGCTATCCTAACGGTGTTCACATTTTTTCTGTAGGGTATGGGTTGGTTGATGCAACGATTGCAATCATGATGGAACTACAAGGATGAAAGATGCGGAGAAGCATAAGAAGCAACAGCAGAGATGAAGTCTTGAAATTGGGTGAAGGTGACAAGTAAGACGTGGAAGGATGCATGTGTAGGAGGCTTTGTTACGGAAGCATGAAGGATGCTTTATGGAATTATGAAGGAACCAACAGTGGCCACTGAGACCATGTTGTGGAAAGTAATTGCTTAGGGTTCTCATTCCCCCTTGCTCATATTATTCACATAACAATATCCCATACAAATCCCTGACTATTATACTATTTACATATTGGTGTCAGACATTAATGATGCTAGATGCCCTTTTTTTCTTATTTTCCCTATTAGAATAGTTGCAAATGATGTATAGTTTATTCAGTATTGTGTTACTGCAAAATTAATTTTATTATACAATAAAAAAGCACAGTATCTTAGCTTCCAAAAGATCGAATAAGACCAAAGGCAAACACGAGGTAGTCGGGTGCTAGAGTATAGGATACAAACCTCCATATAAAAAACACCATCCACTATGTGCTCCAACATTCGGGGCCCAGCAATATCTCCTGATTTTGTCACATGCCCGGTCTGAAACAAACAAAGAATTCTAAAACTTCTGTATTATTGTTCAAATCAAATGTGAAAACAAAAATAGAACTGTTCTGATAGGATTAGTGGCAGGTACGAGTCACATGGTTATTGATTGTCCACATGCTCTGGATAATTTATATAGAAGTACTTTATAAGCAGCATTATCAAAGTGAACATCAAATTCAAATAGCAGTTTTGAAGAAGGTTAGCTTACAAAAAGAATAGGGATATCAGTCTGCTTAGCAAATCGGAGCAATGCAGATGTACACTCCTTTACCTGTTTCAAGTAGAGAAAAGCAAATTTAGCCACATAGGGGGGAAAAAGTGGAGAAAAGACACATTCAACCGTGTTTCGCATCAATGAAAAATAGGGAAAACAAAATTCGCTACAGGAAAATAGGGTATTCCACGTGACAAAAGAAGATACAAGCTTTGTATACTCAAAGAGAAAGTTTACATACTTCTAAAGTTATATATATACACCATAACCAGTATTTTCTGATTCTTTTAGGGTCCGTTTGGTTTAGGATTTTTATTCATAACCTTAGTTATCTACATGCGATTATATTATTTCACCATGTTTGGTTCAAGGTAATCGGCTATTCCCAAGTAATAGAGAATATCCGCTACATCAGCAAAGGGGGCATATAATCCGGAATCTCATTACTATCTATAATTTTCAAAAGTCTCTTACATGAATTAACACCTAATTAACATCATCCAAGGGTAATGCAGTAAAGTGTTAAACTAAATTATAAATTAAAACCTCTGAATAAATAAGTTTTTTATCGCATTACTTAAGATTGAGCCAAACAACATAAGTTATGTTTTATTCATCTTGATTATGTGATTACTTGGTAATCACATAACCAAGGTTATGCATGATAACTTGAACCAAACGCACCCTTAGTGAGATGGGGAAATTTCTTGTAGTTCTATGAGAACAAACCTGCATGATATTTCCAGCACTACCAGTAACTCCTTTCAAATAAACAGTCTGAATGGAATCAACAACAAGAGCACGTGGGAACAATGTTTGAATTTTGTCCAGGATGTCCTGCAGTTGAATTAATATACTGTTTATACAGTAGATCATCAAATAACTACTAATCTATTGATTCTATTCTAAAAACGAGTAAATATGATCCTATTTCCAGGAATTTTACAAACAAATATACAGCATATCAAGAACTATGGTATGGCAATCAAGTTCATATCCACAATCTACAAGAGAATATAGTCTAATTGATGGTAAAATACATTAATAGTATGTTATATTAATGATCCAACAAAAAGATTAAATACAACCTGGCTTTGGTACCAAATTGTGAAAGACCATATACTTGATAATATCAAGGTATTATCCACTTTACCAATATCCTATACTATCGACCTCATGGTTTTGTCCAATGAAGGAAATTGGCTCCAAAGTGAAGAACTTTGCTAGAGGAGACCCCGTTGTGAAAGTTGCCTCGTCGAACTCTTACTTAGTTCATTATATGTCACACCCATGAGCTAGTCATTTTTCCAATATATTTGATTGCTTCCTGCCTCCAACATCCTATGATTCTACCAAGAGTTGTTCCTTGCCTGAGCTCTTTTCCCGGACAAATCACTCACCACCCTTGCAAGATTGGATTGTTCTAGGTGACTTGATTACAATAGAGAATCAAAGAATTAAAAAATATATTTTAATTTAGAAGTGGAAGAAACAAAATGGAATCCTTAAGTCTAGAAAAATAAAACAAAAACCATCAATGATTGTTAACATCTATGTCTAGAAGGCACATTTCCCTGATAAACTCAAAGCAGCTAAATTGTGCATTCAATACCATGGAAAACTCAAAATATATTGACTTTAAACATTATAATATGCCACCTCCATTAACACATTGATAAGGAAATAATATGTAGGATTTTTATTAAATGAAACCCCTCTATATTTTTAAAAAAAGGTGGGTAGCAATGTGTAATGTTCCACAAGGACACCAAATTAACATAGTTTAGTAACAAATATAACATTGATTAAGTTTGACAAATTAAAATGTCAGCTTGAATTAGCACAAATAAACATATTGGATAAAATGTTCTACAGTCACTGTTACTTCATGTGATAAGAGGCTCAGAAATAGTGAACATCATTTGAAAATGTTTGTGGCACTCAGGAAAGTTCATTCTTTTTTGGTCATCTTTGAATTTGGGTTTCATACATAGCATGTCTTCTTGATTTATAATTATCCAAATACAAACAACTCAATCATAACAACAGCTATCTGGACAGCCTGATTGAAATAAACTTCTTTGGTAGTAAGAAACACAAAACACCTCAATATCAGTACTTGAATACAAGAAAAGGTCCTCTGTTGTGATACTCATTCTGTCTGCCCTGTTTCCTATTTGTTCAATGCTCTGAAAAGAAAGAACAATGAGTTATAAAACAAAAATTAAGTAATGCTCTGCGAAGAAAGAACATTGAGTTATAAAACAAAAATTAAGTTCATAGGTAAGAATTTTTTGATCAGCTTCAAAGCATATGTAAAAATTATTTAAAAAAATGCTATCTTAGTCAGCACAAATAATTGAAAATATAAACCAGTAATTATCAAGAAAACAGAGGTAAAAACAACAGGACAAGGATAAAGGATAAAAGTATCACAAGAATGAAGTGTGATAGTTTTCTCAATTCATGAATCCACCAATCATATTTTTTTCTGAATCTCATAATATTTATCTTAAAAAACTTCCTACCAAAGTATTCTTATTAAGAAAAAGAGCTCCCTGTGAATGATGATGATTAAGATAGCATCTAATCATAAAATTCAAGGGCCATTACTGTCTCACAAATTTTGGGACACAATGTTGAGATTATAGTATGATCACTAACAGTCTCAAGCTGGGATAAAAAGGTGGACTGTTGCATTACGCCCTGATATCCACCATAAAACAATGGCACACACTTAATGAACAAGTATTTTTAAGTTTTTAACTGTATTTGTTATAAGGTTAGATTGTCAAGATAAGTGGCATAAGGTGCCTTCATACCCAGATGCCTGGTTATTAGTAGAAAATAATGCACTCAAATGCTAGCTGCTAGGGATGTGACATTTGTCTAGCATCAATTGTTAGAAACACAACCACCACCTACACATTGTGGAACAGAAGCAATGTGGATTTGAAGAGAAAAACATTTCTAAAAAAAGGATTTATCAGAAGGCATTGATTTGGCAATGAATCGGCAAGTTCTAAGTCCATAGTTGCACACAGAGATTTACACTATCTCTGTTGAACATACATCACAACAAAGCATTCACCATGCCACCAATACACTCACTACGAGATGATTTACCATTCCTTTTATAGACCAAGGAGTTTGGACCTACATAAGTTCACTTGGCTTGTCAAAGCTCTAAGAAAGGGGCAAAAATGAGAAACAATCTGACAAATATAATACACAACTTTCTGCACTTGGCATTTCGTTTGAGATGTGAACTCCATCGAGCAATCACTTCAACTATCTTCCAGTCTCCTCCCTATCTAAAATGCAATATATCAGCAGTATTTTCATATACAATGCCGGTCTTTCTGAGCTCAAATTGCTAGTTAACATCTTTAAAACGATGTTCGAAATTAGGTTAAAATAAATATGTCAACAGGTCTTTAAGATGATTTTCTCATTGGTGAATTTGCAAGTATAAATACAAGAAAATATTGGCTTGCCATGAATTTAAGTTCGGACTTTTGGCTAAGTAGTTGAGGCTCATATTTCTAAATGGTAAATTAACACATACAAATACAACCACAACTTTATGGGACCATACTTTTGTAGATATGCGTCAATTGTGTTCCCTGCCTATATGCCTTGAAGCATCAGATAATTTGTTAATGACAGTAGTCCAAGTCCCACTATAAGATTCAAAGAAATGCTTCAAAGGTTACAAGAAAGGTTGTAAATAAAACACAAAAATGAGAACATGAATACCTTAAATTGCCACAAGATAAATACGACCTTAGAGTAAACAGTTAAACTGATGCATACCTCCTCACCAGATACGTATACAACTGGAGCAGGCCCATTGTGATTTAATCCTTGAGCTAGAATAGAGGCAATCTTCATAGTCATAAACAAAATTTTTGCATCAGACATAAACCAAACATGAGTGGACAAAACTATTTTGAAAATATATGCATAGTAGCAATTGCCTGTAGGTTTTACAATCTACATAATTAGTAGACAGAAAGCAAAGAGACTGATAAAAATAATAAGAAAAAAAGTTTCTTCCTCTCACCACCATTTAATATCTGTCTCCTCTATATACACATCTCATACTCCTTAAGGAATCAAAATCTCCTAATTAATTACAAAGAAAATCAAATCTACAATATATAGTAAATCTGTAATAAATCTGCTAAGATTGATTTTCTTGCCGCCAAGATTGATTTTCCTGTCAAGATTGATTTTCCGTACTCCCCCTCAATCTAGACAGTAGATGTTTTGCAACCTAAGGATCTTGTTCATCTCACTTAGATTAGGTCTGAATAAGGCCTTGATTAGAATATCAGCTGCTTGATGCTTTGATAGAATGTAGTTGATAGTGATAGACTTATTTTCGATTTTTTCATTGATGAAATGTTGATCAATTTTCACATGTTTGATACAACTATGGTGGACAGGATTCATGGCAATTGCAATAGTTGACTGGTTGTCGCATAAGATTTGAATAGGGTCTGATGTCTCAACTTTGATATCATTTAGTAGCTGCTTTAGCCATATCCCCTCGCAAATACCTAAAGCTAGTGCTCTAAACTCAGCTTATGCACTACTTCTAGTAACCACAGTTTATTTCTTACTTCGCCATGTCACTAGGTTTCCCCAAACGAAAGAGCAATATCCTGATGTAGACCGTCTATCATTTGAAGATCCTGCCCAATCAGCATCAGTATATACTTCTAAAGATCTGCTACCGGATTTCTTGAACATGAGACCCTTACCTGGATCTTTCTTCAGGTATTTCAATATACAATTCACTGCCTCCATGTGATTTATAGATGAATTACTCAGAAACTAGCTCACTTAGCTCACTGAGAACCTTATGTCTAGACCTGTATGAGTTAGGTAAATCAACTTACCTACTAACCGTTGGTATTGTCTCTTGTCCATCGCTAATTCATCAGTACTAGGCATGATCTTTGTATTGGGATCTATGGGGGTTTCAGTTGGCTTGCACTGACTCATTTTGGTCTCACGCAATAGATCAAGAATGTATTTGCATTGGGAAATAGATATCCCTTTGTTGTTTTGTGCTACTTTCATTCCCAAGAGGTACTTTAAGTGTCCTAAGTTTTTGATCTTAAATTCTTTGGACATGAGAGATTTGAGTCTTCTAATTTCATCACCATAATTTCTTGTAAGGACAATGTTATCAACATACACAATTAGAATTATGATTTTTCTATCTAAGAAATCTTCATGAACAAGATGTGATCAGCTTGTGACTGAGAGTATTCATCATTCTTTAAGACTTTTGTGAATCTGTCAAACCATTCTCTTGGTGATTGTTTCAGCCTATACAGGGCCTTTTTGAGTTTGCATATTTTTTCTTGTGTATCACTCATCTCAAAACCAGCTAGGATGTCCATTCTCAATACTATAATTTACTCATATTGTTCTTCCCCTGAATTGTAGTATTAGAGAAGTAAGGGATAGTCTCAAAGAATGTAATATCCATAGTGTTGTAGGATTTTTTGATAATTGATGAATAACATTTGTATCCTTTTTGGTTAGAGGAATAACCAAGAAAAATGCATTTATGAGCTTGAGCATCAAGCTTTAAATTCAGCTTTTGCACTACTTCTAGCAACCATAGTTTGTTACTTGCTTTACCATGTCACTAGGTTTTCCCAATTAAAAGAGAAATATCTTGATGTAGATCGTCTATCATTTGGAGATCCTACCTAATCAACATTAGTATATACTTCTAAAGATCTGCTATCTGATTTCGTGGACATAAGACTCTTCTTTAGATCTTTCTTCAGGTATTTCAATATACAATTCACTGCCTCC
>JBAMHZ010196164.1:0-14504 GCA_037177395.1 Alpinia galanga | reverse complement strand
AAGTCAACTGACTGTTCTAAAAGCACTTCAACTTTCTTTGATATCAGCCAATCTAATGCCTTTTTGGAAGCTTTGCTGCCTATGAACTCCATCAGCCTTGGTCCTTTATGAACCAGAGTTACCTTCTTCTCGGGATAGTCTACTGCGATCTCTCCAGCAAGTTCGACTCCAGTTGGACCACCTCCGATGATTAAAACAGATCGCGATGATTTTATCTTCTCATTGTCTAAATGTGAGGGTAAATAGACATCATTAGAAATTCAATGAAACTCATCTTTGTTAAAAATAAAGTAGCTAGCATGCCATATAACATATCCTCTCATCCAAGCTAAATGCAGCGAACACTATCTACCAACATATTGCGTTGAAATCTTTACTGATGCGGCCGTCTTCTCGAGGCCCTTCCCGCTAACCTTTTCTAGGAGAAGGTGGATTTTCACGACCACAGCAGTATCCTCACTGAGATCCTGCCTTATCAAGACAGTGATCCAGCTAATGGCCCTCCGATACTTAAGTCAGATAGAAGAGTTCGTTCCTTATGATTTTCAAGGGTCTCCCCTTTTCTCTACCTCAACATGTCTATTTATAACATTTCCAAGGTTTTCCTCCCCCTCCCATCGTGCATTCTGCCGATGCTTCTTAGTATGCCATTAGGGAACATCCTTTACCAGGAATCCTTACGTGATGTGCTATTATTGGCCGAGGTTGTTACTTGCAGAGATAGTGGAGAGGAACGACAAGCATAAAGGAAGTTTCCTCCACAGGCTGGGGCCCTAGGCCCCTCAAGTTCCCTTTTTTTGGGGTTTGATACGTTCAAGCCTACTACACCTCTTAAGTAGTCTTCACTCTCGGATGGAAGGGTCTAGGCCTTCTACTCTTCCAGAGTAGTCCTCACTCCCAACTAGAGGGACTTACACCTTCTACTCTTCCAGGGTAGTCTTCACTCCCAACTAGAGGGACTTACACCTTCTACTCTTTTAGGGTAGCCCTCTTTTCTAACTAAAGGAACTTACACCTTCTACTCTTCCAGAGTAGCTCTCTCTCCCGACTAGAGGGACTTACACCTTCTACTCTTCTATGGTAGCCCTCTCTCCCGACTAGAGGCACTTACACCTTCTACTCTTCCAGGGTAACCCTCTCTCCCAACTAGAGAGACTCATGCCTTCTACTCCTCCAGGGTAGCCCTCTCTCCCGACTAGAGGTACTTACACCTTCTACTCCTCCAGGATAATCCTCTCTCCCGACTAGAGGTACTTACACCTTCTACTCCTCCAAGGTAGTCTTCTCTCCCAGCTAGAAGGACTTACACCTTTTACTCTTCAAGGCTAGCCCTATTTCCCGACTAGAGGAACTCACACCTTCTACTCCTCCAGGGTAGCCCTCTCTCCCAACTAGAAGTACTTATACCTTCTACTCCTCCAAGGTAGTCCTCTCCCCCGGCTAAAGGGACTTACACCTTTTACTCTTCCAGAGTAGCCCTCTCTCTCGATTAGAAGGACTTACACCTTCTTACTCTTCCAAGGTAGTCTTCACTCCCAACTAGAGGGTTCCCCAGTTTAGACCCACATCATTTATCTTACCAAAGAAGTATACAATGAAGTGTTTCTTCTACTGATATGCATTAGCAAGAATGTGGATGAGAATGTATATTAACTTCAAAATTAAAAGCCTGATTTTTTTTAATGAAAGATGTTGACTCGTACGTATTTGGATGGTAAGCGTAAACAAACATCACTGAAGGGGAAAGAATTGAACAAAACTCAATATAAGAGGAAACAGAGCAGGAAGTTACAATGAGGAATTTCAACAATGAAGTATTGTAGATATGGCCTTCATGAAAAACAAAAATAAAAATGACTATATTTACCCTGACTCAGGAGCCTAAATACCATGGTCAAGCTCCCAAAAACAAACAATGAATAATTAGAATTGTTGCTAAGTTGTGATACATGTTTAAGCGCTATGGGACTAAAAGAATGATTGGGATGTTACAGTATTTCATAATTAATTTCTTTAGATATATGACAGATAATACATTGGTTGCCAGAATAACAAGTATCAAAATCAAAGCCCTAATCCACATGAATTATGCCTTTTTAGTGTATGTGCTGGTCAAAGAAGTCGAGTCGCATAATTGAGAGGCTATCGCCACAAGCAATTGAGGACTATCAAAAGCTGTCTAGAAAAGAATTACAATAGTAATCTGAAATTTCCTATACCAAACTCTACAAATCCATCTTAGGCAGAGTAAGCCTCAACAGCCTTCACAGAATGTTGATTCATAACAGTTATCCCTCAAATTAGGTTTCTACAATTTAACCACTTTCTAATCACAATATAGTATTTCTTTGAGTTGAAAAGAGGATTGATGGAAAGTAAAACCATGTACAAAATAACTTCAGCTGTTTGTGGATAGAATACAGATCTTTGTCTCACCAAAGAGGAAATGTGAGCAAATAAAACACCTTCTAGTTTGAAGTATTTTCACATAAGACAGATACAGCCAGGCAATTCCCAAAGATGGCTAAGAACTCAATTCATATGATAGAAAGAATTAGGTTTCCTCGTTTACCTGGAAGGAAGAGGGGAAAAAGGTCTAGCAGTTTTTACTCAAATTCTTTCACCCAAAACTAGATATAAAACAAGAGAAAAGATTAAACTAAAATGTCACAGTAGATCAGTTTGCATTAGCAAACTTATAAGTGTTATTGACAAATGCAGTCAAAATTAAACTGAAGTAAACCTTGATAATAGCAATAAGAAATAATAACTTGAAATAGTGGAAAGGCATCCACATAGATTCCCAAAAGCCCCTAGGTCGATCCCTAGCTACGACATTTTTGCGAACTTTCCCCAAATGAGGGTCGGTCCCTCGGATCACGCCGGGTCTGCTGAGGCGGCCCCACTAGCACTCGTCCGATTTATCCTCCTCCTCGGTGGGAGGCAACTGAGGGGGGCTGCTAATGTGGCGGTTCTACATTTTTGAAATAGTGTCCAAGGACATGGAAAGTAATCTTGTTCTAGAATTCATTAAATTTATGAATTTTCAAGTCTTATTGCCGAGCTATCTGTTCCAATCAAACAAATTGGCTAGATATAAAAACATGTGAACATTTAAGGCCTACTGAAGTGTATTCTAATATGTAGCTTTAAGGTGAATTAAATAAGAATGAAATTTGATTTAAAAAATGTAACAAATCTATATATTAAATGAACAAATCAGCTAGCAGTATCTAATTCATGTTTTAGGTGTGGAGAAGTTCACAACATAACTTGATATTATGGAACATCAACATGAAAATAATAATAATAATATAAAAAATCACAAGATTAATTTTGATACATGCCTAACTTGAATATCTATTGAAATTTAAAATGGAAACAAAGAAATTGCAAGGATGGCAAACAGTTACCTAGTTGAAATTCTTTTATCCTACCATCTCTTCTACTGGGACTGGAATACGCATGACCAGTAGCTATTACAAGATAATCAAATGTAAAGGAACCACCGTCTGCTGTAAACACCTGCTTTTCAGTGATACATGTTGCCGAAGATACAATAACCCTTGCACTAGTATAATCAGTGTGTGAAATCAGTGATCTTCTTGTCCAAGAAGGCTCAACAATGGATCTCAATTCTGCCCATGGGATCTCAAAATAATCCTTCCTGATGATGTTGATTGAAAGAAATATGTCAAGGACAACTCATTTATTTTACATGGTTTAAGCAAACAATGACTATGTAAGGGAGGTATCCTTTATAGTATATGCACCAGTTCATTGACACACGTGGACATGGCATAGAGAATTTGCTCTGATGACTAAAGAAGAAGAGCCATGCCAATAGCCAGAAGAATATTCATCACTTGTTAGGCACATTGACATCAGGCAGGTAACCCAGCAAAGCAAGATTGTATCATGCATCATTTGCAAAATTTGTGGATGCCATATTTAAATTAGCTACCAGTTAGACTTAGCTTTTTTTCTCTAAATAATAGATATCAAAGGGGGGTAAAATCACAGAAATTCATGCGGGATCTTTCTGTAGTAAAAAACAGATGGAATTAAAAAATACCCAACGATTCAAGGTGGATGAACTGGATCTCCAATTTAATTGGCGATTAACTTTCTCAGGGAAGCGTTTTCCGGTTTGGATAAGAATCGCAAAGGAAAAAAAAAACTACAGAAAATGATAATCTTGTTATCGCTAAATAAGATTATTTAACTCATAATCCCTAAAACACTCAAATGTGAGGCAACCAATTCCAAATATTTCAATTACATTCGCTTAACGCCTCCGATGCCAAGGACGTTTTTTGAGGCGGCCAACTACTCAATGAATCCATACACCGGAAAAGCAAGCAGTTTGACGGAAACCCTATTTAAAACCAAAACTACCCCCAAAATCACTCATATTTGGCGTTTGTTCGAAGTAAATTCCAGAAAAGGGGATTCAAGTATAAGGAGACAGAATCCAGTGCGAGCGACAAAAATCGATCCTAAACGAGCAACTTTGGGGGGACAAAAAACATATATCGCAATATAGCATCTAGGGATATCGATTCCCACATAAAATTCAGTTTTACGAAATTAACCAAGGGGAACATTGGGCGAGGCGAAAAGATGCGTACGAGTCAATGAGAACTACATCAGCGACGGATTGCATGGACTTGGCGAGAAGCGCGCCGGCTATGCCACCGCCGACCACCACTAGCCTATCCTTCGCGCTCGCCTCGCCTGCTCCTTCCATATCGTCGTTCGAGCGATCGAGATCAAGGATTCGCCTTTCTTTCAGGCCTGCGTATCATTTATAGCAAAGCGTGCGACTCCGTTTCCATTACCGTTAAAGGGCATCAACACCGTGGCTAGCCACGCTATTTTTTTACAATATTAAGTTCAGATTGGCATTTTCGCGTTACGCTCTCCGAATCCAAACGAGGGCCTTCTCTTAAAACGGAACTAACCAACAAATTTCAGTTATAAAACCGGATTAACGCAACAAATTTCAATTGTAAAGATATTATAATAAATCCAAAATATTAAAGGAGCACAACAGCAGTCTACCTGCTTTCGCAAGATAACCTTTGAATTTAAGATATGCCGTTTTTTTTTTAATTTGCAAAATGGAACAGTTAATATGACCTTAAACCCATTCAGAATAGTATTTGAATGACTGCAAGACAGACTAGAATATTGGCCCAGGGATTGCTAAAGAAAACTTACAGAATAGCAACTTCTGATAACACTTGAGAGAGCATAGTGAATTAGAGACCTGAACTGCAACAACCAGCCAGACTCCAAAGATACTCCAAATTTCAAATTTTTAGGACAGCACAGTACAGATAGAAAACACAAATCAAACTTATTGAGCACTTGAGGTTCCCCGTCAATCATATCTAGCAGTTTCTTTCTCTTCACAGATCTGCAAGCGAGCAGGAAAAGGGAAAAGCACAAGATTGAAGACAGTGATGGACTTGCTCGAACAAACAAAAAATTATCTTGTTGCCAAGCATTGTGCCATTTAAGTGCCTGCATATTGAAAAGCAAAATGGAAGCACCATATCAGTGAAATACACGATATTAGATAGATGCATATTTACCACTGTCCAAATAAGGTGGTTCATTGGAAAACAAATATCGAACAAGATCTTAAAGGATTTTCAGAAAACACAAAGGACTTGCTGAATTCTCAAAAAAGCATCCATGAGGTTCTCAATTTAGGATGGTTGTTTGTCAGGTTACATAAATACCCTTTTTGTCATTTAATAAGCTACAGAATGAATAGCTCACCATAAGGAACATCTATTACTCATCCTTGAAGCACCCTTTGAGGATCCAACTGTCCACTGCGATAACTGGAAGGAACAGCAGAAAGCTCCAGCCTGCCCTTCCATTCCTCACCAGGCTTGAGAGTGATGGCCTTTTCCACAGCTGCTGCCTCAACACAGAGCATATGTTTGTATTCATCATCCCCAAGATCAGCAATGGATTTGGCCCCCTTTTCCCAAGGATTCCATACCACTGAAAAAAAAATGCAATAAAATGAAATCAAAAGGTTCAGCTTCTTTTGTAAGCTTGCCCAGTGGCAAACCAACCAAAGACCACAAAGCTTACCTGCATCTGGAAGCCCATCTTTTCTCAAAACAAATGTTCGCTTTTTTTCATGATCTATAATCGCAATCTTAGTTGGTGTCCCCAGATATATCTTGTCCACCTGTCATAAAGAGAACAGTCAGCAAAATGATTATAAATCAAAACATGACCATGCTCATGTGCGTACTTCAGCTTCAAAAGTAATTGCATCTCCTTGTTCTGTGAATCGCTCCTTGGCTTTTAAGTTATCAAGGTAATCAAGAGTTTCAAGCCCTTCAATCCTTACTTCACTGAAACATTTATATAAATGATTATAAACTACTATATTAAATCAAAATAAGGTATAAAATTGACAATATCTAATAGGTAATTTATCCTTTGATTGACAACAGTAATAATTAATGATATTCATATTAACAATAATTGATCACCATCAATAGTAGACAAAAAAAAAAGTATAAGTAATTACATCAGTTGAATGATTTATTAGTAATATCCATACTATAAATAGTTTATATTATAAAAATGATATCAGCAAAATATTCATATTATTAATAGCATATTGATATTGCAAAAAATGATATCGTTATTAATATTGAAATAAAAGGAGAGCTTTGGTGTAATGATAAAGTTGCTGCCATGTAATTTGAAGGTCTCAAATTCGAGTCACGAAAATAACCTCTTGCAAAACAAGGTAAGATTGCATATGATAGACTCTTCTCTGAAAACCGCATTGACAAGAGCTTTGTGTACCAGATTGCCCTTTTATTAATATTGAAATAATTATATAAAATAATTTTGTAAGTTAGTCATTATTAGATTAATGTTTGACTTGATTGATTTGATAATATCAGACTAGTAATTGAATTTGGAATAATATAATTTACATTAGATTGTTTGCTTCACTCATTATTTTAATTAATTAATTCCACTAGATAGATAATATATAATTAATTAGATTAGTACAATATAGATAATTAATATATATATATATATATCATCAACATTTAACTAATGATATCATCAATAATAATAGAGTAATTATAAATAATAATTTTTGGTAATTAATTATCTTATCCAATTGTTACAGTTACTAATAATCAAATTATTAGATTACTTGTTTGATTAATTAAAATAAGAATTTCTTAATTTAATTGTTACTGTATACATTAATTGTTGTTGAAATATAAAATACCAATATTCTGTGAGATAAAAAGGTGCACCAGTCTTAAAATTTAAGACATTTAGTTATCTCATAAATCAAATAATTATTTTTTGCTACCAACCGTGAACCAAGTGATCCTGCTGCTCTGATATCACTGGTGCCTAAGTCCTCAAAATGCCCAATATCAATTCTGATATCAACCATGGCTTTCCTTAACAGGTGGATTATAATTTGATGACCAACAATTACCTCTATTCTATGAAGTGAACCCACCATGGGCTTTCAATGCTACCTCCCACTACTTTTCCCTTACAACCAGACACCACAAGACTAGTGTGAAGGTTCTCACTGTCGATACGCTATGTTACTAGAACTTAACTATGTATTCAACACGGATAAAGTGTCCAAGATGAGTATTTCTAAAAAAAATTCACATGTTTAATAAGGATACCGAGTATGCATTGTGTTGTCGTCCAAGTATCAGCATCCAACAAAGATACAAAGAAAATGAATAAACAAAGTATCAAAGTAGGACACAGCCAACCGAGACGTGGAGAATCTTGACAGCTATTGTGCAATATAAGTTGGCATCAACATTACATCTATAAAATGTATAAACAAACAAAAACAGCAAGACATTTCAACCGTTTCTGTTATTTTTCCATAGGTTAACAATATTTTTGATGGAAGATAAAGGTGCAATCATTTAAACCGGACACAGTATGGATGAGAAAAAAAGTAACTTGTTATCACACGGATATCAGGTAAAACATAAACACATGTCAAAATGTGACTGACAATTAATACAGTTCACCCTGCGTTGAAATTCTTGGCATCTTAAGCATTAAAAGTACCTACTGAGGCATAAGGTTTAGGGTCAGGGAAATAAACTGCTTCATAGCTTGAGTATTTTTCTACAGATTATCATAAGGCCAATTGACAACTTAGGAGGTAGGACTACCAGGAAAGAATCTTGTGATTCATTAACACATATAAAGTTTTGAATAAAATATTTTCCAAATTTTAATATTGATCCATGAAAAGAGGCATTTACAACATGAATAAATTGACAAGCCGGTATATGTAATTGAAGCATGTAAACACGGAATATATCAGCTTCAAAATTCCAAAGGTACAAACAGAAAAAACATATCATAATTCATCTATGCTACCTGATATCAGAAACAGAGAGATAGGTGTGATAGGCAAATGTGAAGGAAAATGGCTTTGTATCAATATTCCTTATCCGTGATGTCAGCATTAGATCTCCTCCAGGTCCCAAAGTAATCCTTAAACGAAATTCATAACTGCAAAGAGAAGGCAGCAGCAACATCCATCAAGCTTAGAGATTTTATGCCATCCAATCTCTCTCTTTTTTTATAAAGAAATATATATATATATATATAAATAGATAGGAATCGCTTGACCAGTACCTATGAGGCCATATTTTTAGATCCTCTTCACTTGGTTTAAAGATCAAGTCAGTGAAAGCTTTGTTGGTGCTAACCGTAGGAAAAGGAGGGGGGTTGGCATCAATACTCCAAAATCTATTCCTTGCGAAACCATGCTGATCAAGATTTCCATGACTCCCAAACTGCATTTCTCTTAAATTAGGTTAGGAATTTAAACAAATCCAGAAAATGATAAAGGCAAACAAGAAGAAGAATGCCATACTTGAGGAAAGCATATTGGGATACCACCGCGTATAGCTTTTGGAGGTCTGAAAATTGCCTAAAAAGGAATCAAGGAAAAATAATATAACAGTTTTGCGATAAAGATAAAAGAGAGGATTGAGAGGCAACTTTTTCAGGTAAACCAACGGAATTTGCCAATGAATTTGATTCAGCTAACAGAATTTTTATTAAAATAACTAATTAAGATACATTAAGCAAGTAAAACAATCGCAAATGGGAGAATAGTGATAGATATGGTTGCATGCTTCCATAAACCTAGAAGGTTTACTGACAAGCTATAGAAATCACGTCTTGGATGATGGTGTTGAAGCAAAAGAAAATGTTTGCATTGTTGTTCTGAAAGTAAACAGCATTGATTGCCACCTCAGGCATCAGATATCTAAAATCACAAAAGGAGAGTTGATTGCCACTTCAGGTATCAGATATCAAAAATCACAAAAAGAAAGCCAATTGTCAGGGTTTTCAAAACAGGACTATTGTATAAACTAAGGTCACAAGACGTTACAAGTACACTAATTGACACCTTCAGCCATATATACCTATCCACTTGGCGTGTCCTTACATCGCAAGAGAAAATAATTTTTTTATTTTATATCTTTTACTTCAAATGAATGTTGCCAAAACTGAAATTTAACTCCAGTATTAGTCTAGTTACTTCTTGCAATTTCAGCATAACCACAATTAGCATAGATCACTAGAACTAAATTCAGTTAAGTTTTAGGATTTGAAAGTTTACACAAGATAGTGAACTCTGAATCTAACATAGGTCCCACTTAGACGATAACAAGTGAATTTACTTAATGGATGTTCATTACAATAAGAAGTTTGAACAACGATCCTTGAGCATGAAGTAACTAAAACCATTTTAAAGATGGAAACGGATATACTCTATATTCCTACCACCACCTTTTGCTCCAAGTTCTCAGATGCACTTCTCCTTACTTTTTTTTAGTTTTATGTTTTGAATTCCACAATCAGTAAAACTCAATCATGTTCAAATTGGTTAGATACAGATGGATTAGGAAAAAACAGAATGATTGGCACCAGTTCTGTATATAAATATGTGGAATGTAAGCAATGCAAGTTTCTAGAACAGGTTGTTGAACCTGCCCCTGGTCTACAAGTTGACGACTACTATAAAACCTAATATTTTGTAGAATACATGCATATGACATTAATGAATCTCAATCAAAAGATCGTAATTAAGATTGAAATAAGTAGATCTGCATCATAATTTTGACCAAATCCATGGTTAAACTTTGACTATTGGAAACGGTACCAATACCTTAGTGCTGAGAAAAAGCAACTCCTCACCATGGTCATTTCTCCAAGATGTCACATGACCTCCATACAAATACACCTGCAAATGAATAGGATATAAATACTCACCTATAGACATATATCGTAGCTAATATAACAAGAAAAATGCAAGCAGAAGTCCTTTGCAGCACCTTCCATAGAAATGGACAAACTTGGTAACCAAATATTGTCACCATCAACTCAAACAAAAGTCAGTGACTGTCACACGGTATGATGACATTCTATATCTGCTTACGATTGCTAAATGAGGAGGAAAGCTCACAAGCTTTTAAAATGCAGCATATATGTAATGATGCAGCCCCATAATACGGCACTAATTTATGTGCCTTCTGTACTTTCTCCACTGTTATGGATATTTCATAGCAGAATGATATTGACAGAACCTCTAGGAGGCTGTTACAAGTATATGCTGACGCTGACTTCATATAACAGATTTCTCCATGCCCATTATGAATAATGCATAGCAGTGTGATATTGACAACTTTTAGGAGGCAGTTATTTGTAAGTATATCCTGAAGCTAACATATAATTATAGATCAGATGTTCTCTTCTTGCCCTCTATCTATATCCATCCTCTACAACAAGGGCCACCTATTTGTGGCTTTGTATACACTCCACAATCCACAAAGTCTAATTCAATTTATGAGCATTTCCTACAGCTTCAATAAAGAGAACAACATCAAAATTTCCTACCACCCCAATTTAGGCAAACCAATCATCTACACTTAGTAAGACAAGAAAAATTTGACTCTAAAGCGTTAGTTCAAGAAAGAATTTCTTTGCTTCTATTCTTTGATAAACCGCAAAATGTAGAAATCATATTGTGAGAATTAAGGTTTAAAGTTACTTTCTGAGCCAAAGTCTCGATCTCCATCCAGAATGAAACTATATTGATGTTGCACAGGCATATCAACACGTGATGGTGATGACAAAGATGTGGAATTAGGATAAGTTTAATGAGTTAATGGATTTAGGTGTCCGTTTAGGTTGTAAAGGGGGCTTTGTCCCAAAGTTTTTCACTTGTTTACTACGGTCTACAGCAGAGAAGTGCACAGAGGCATCAGCAGGCAACGGAGGAAATAGTTGAGGTAAGTATTGTTCCCATATCAGTTTCGCTTCCAAGCAGAACAATATGTTTCGCCCAGCCGATATTTCAAACATTGATCAGACTTGCTTAAGCCCTGTTTGAAAAAAAAAAATCTTCTTTAAAAAATTTTCTGCTCAACTGAAAGAAAATTTTGAGAAATAAAAACGGGTTCAGCTCTAAAGTCTAAAAGTTTCGATATATATAAATTTGATGTTAGTGATGGGCTTATATGTGATTACCGTAACGCATCTGATTATGTCGTATTGGTTAGAACTCGATTAAGTGATCTAATTATGGTTTTAGTTGCGAGTTTATATTATTGGATGTGAGTTATTAGATGTGGATTCATAATGTATAGAACAATTTAACCCGTACCGTTAGCATTGATGGGTTGTTAACGGATTACGATTAGCTCTATATATAGGGTATGATCCCTGCAAGAGAGAAAAACGAACGACTATCTCTTTTTTGCCATCAGGCAGAGTATTAGGTGTCGTCTCTCTCGCACCTGCGGAAGATCAAGCCCTGTGGCTCCTTGGCTTCTTCCGATTTTAGATTCTTCCGGCGATGCTGTCTCCGGATCCAAGTGCATGTTTATGCTTTCACTTTTATTTTGTATTTGCATATTGTTATAGATTAAACAACAAAATCCTATGTTCGGATCATTTAAATTTTTTTCATTTTTCAAATCATATGCAGATGTATGATCCATTGACAGATTGAAGATACATTAATTGGTATCAGAGCACCACGTTAGTTGTCGTTGATTGTACAACATTAGGATGTGATTTTTCAACGATCTTGGTCCGAATGTGTGTTTTGTGTTAGATCTTGAATTAGCACATTTAAACACGCATAATCGTCGAATTTAAGTGTTAAGAATCCTAGGTTTTGCCTCGGATCAAAAATTTTCATATTTTTCTGTGAAGAACACATAAATCAGCAGCATAACTATCGTCGTTTTCATCGAAAACCGTCACGTTTATCCGTAGAAATTAGGTCACGCAAGCATCAGTCGATTGATGTGGACCATCAGTCGACTACTGATCGAAAAATAGCGTACAAAATTTTTTTTAGTCAACTAAGGCACTTGATTGATCACCATCAATCAATTGCTATAAGGACCAAGTTAGGTGTCGATTGAGAGATCCATCAATTGGTATCAGAACACCATGTTAGATGTTGCTAATCGTATAGTATTAGAATGCAATTTTTCAACGATCTTAGTCCGAATGCGTGTGTTTTGCATTAGATCTTGATTTTACGCATTTAAACATACATAATCGTCGAATCTAAGAGTTAGGAATCCTAGATTTTGCATTGGATACAAGTTTTTTGCATTTTTCCATGAAGAACATGAAGAACAGCAGTGTAACCACCATCATTTTTGTCAAAAATCATCGCAATTGATCAACAGAAATTAGGTCACACAAGCATTAGTCGACTAATGTGGACCATGAGTCGATTGCTAGTCGAAAAATAATGCACAGAAAATTTTTCAGTCGACTAAGATACTAATCATCATCAATCGATTGCTATAAGGATCAATCGACTCGACTGATGTGTGTAAAATTTCAAATAAAATGTTTGTGGATCGACTGCGGGACTCGACTGGGTATGACAGTCGACCAGCATTTGAAGTCAGCCGACTAGTGTGCATGAACTAGGGCACAAAAATTTTTTGAGTAGACTGAGGCACTCGACTGATGATATCAGTCAACTATCATCAATCATCAATCGACTCATGTGCCCTAGGTTCAGCACAGAAAGTTTGTTACTCGACTGAAGCACTTGACTGATTGAGTCAGTCGACTAATGACGTAAGAAACTTCCACAAGACATAACTTTTCGCTCGGGATGAGTTTTGAGACATTCTCAGTTGCGTTTCGAAGCTCGTTTAGAGCTCTACATTTGTTACATTTGTTAAGGTGGGATAAACCCCCCGTAACACCCTATCTTAAGCTTAAAAAATGTCATTTAGGACCTTTTTAAAGGCTCTAAAATTTTTTATCCGGTGTTAAGGTTGTTTTTCGTCCCCTACATGATATAATAGCAACAAACAGTCGAGTTACCTAGGATTTCATCTGTATCCATTAGCACATGTGCTATTAAGTTAAACTAATACTATCGCCAAAGTGAAAACTATTAGTTAAACTTAGTGTATCATTATGTGAATGAATGTATATCTATACTAAGGATGATTGGCCCAAAGGAAAATCATCTTTAGGCCAGATATATATTTAAGGTAGTTCATTGTAAACACATTAGTGTTGATCATACACGTAATATGTCGGCATAAAGGAAGACATGTTATATAACTAATTAAAGAAATAGTGAAATGTGATTATAATTGATATAACCAAACCCAATTCATATCAAGTTATAAATCATGTGCATACTGTGTCAATCTAAAGGAAGACATATTATGTGGCAAACTATAGTATTTTGAGTTGAATTAGAGAATACCGCTAACAAGTTGCAATTTAATCCAAAGATTGATTAATTGTAATGTTGTATTTGGTATCTCATAAAATGACCCATTGCAAGTGCATATATTTTAGTGTTTACTTAATATCACGGTTTATATATATACATGTTTATGATTATTAATGTGAGCATTTATTCTGTTTTTTCTTGTCTTATAGCGCAAATGATATCTGCCAATAAAAATAACGTTTCATCAACTTTAGTTTTAGAAACCATTGAATATAAAAGGACAATTAGGAGTAAGTACTAAAACTACAGTGTTTAGTAATGAACTTCTTAGTTTGGTTAGTTTAGAAATCAATTTTACCAAGGTACAAACACTTGGTGGATACACACTGATGCTACCACTCATATTAGTGTCACTGAGTTTAGTTGTCATAGTAGTCGATTGTCTATTAATGGTGAAATACACATTTATACTATTAATGACAAGAATGCTAGAGTGACTGTTATAGGTGTTTTTAGGCTTTATATGTGGGACCAATGTATTTTTGAATTTGGAGAATACGTTTGTTGTTCCATCCCTTTAGGAGAAACTTAATTTCCATTTATTCTCTGGACAAATCAAGATATATTTGTTCATATGGAAATGAAATATTTAGTATTTTCCAAGATTCAATATTTATTTATACATGTTCCTTAGTCGATAAGCTATATA